>NW_018921477.1:112229-128877 GCF_002207925.1 Prunus avium
GGGCTCGATCCGAAATCAATAGGTGTTCAAAATTGGACAATTCAAGTTCAACGGCAGTTCGTTCCTAATTGGAGTGGTTGGTGTATTCCATACTTCTAGTGATTGGATTTCACCCAAAACTTACCAAATGACTCTGTTGCTTTGATTCAGCTGCATCAAAATGGATTCAGCTGCATCCTCAACTTGTGATACTCGCAAGTGCACGAGCCGTTTGGTAGTATAGCTTGATTCTAGCTAAAGTATGATTAAGCCATGGTGTTTGGTCAAAACCTTGTGTTCCTAATTCCTTAATTTGATCATTTGTTGTCTAACCTAAAATTAAGCATTAGGAACCCATTAAGCATAGAAGAACATTTTAAACAACCAAGTATGTATCTAATCCCTGTTGTCGAATGTCCATACATACTCTTCTTATCCATAGTTCAATTCGAATTAAAGCATGGTGTTTACTCTTAATTCAAACCAAGATAGCTAACATGCAAGCCTAAGTGGTGATCAATCATTCAAACTAGCATATTAACTTATAAGCATACTGAATAAGAACAAAAATCATAATTGAAACTTGGAAACTAATTAAACTTGACTACTTAAGAAAGAATGTACATTACAAATAAAATTAAAGTAGAACTTGAAAACTTGAAGGAAAATTTAGTAAACTCATTTTGTTACAACAATTTACAACTTGAAAGGAAACTAAGAGAATTTGAGGGAGATAAGGGAAGGGAGCTCTAGAGAAGTGTTTGAGAGCTCCCCCCCTTGGGGTGTGATTTGAATCTTGAAGGCTTCTCTATTTATAGGGCTAAGAGGGAGGAACAACATGATGAAATCCAACACCACCATTCCTCTTTTAATACAACCCATAACTCACACTTCATCTTGTCTATGTTAGTGTGGTTGGAATCAATCTCATCCCATACTTCTTTTGCTGCACCTCAAGCTTTCTTCACATGGGATCAAAGGTGATCAATTGTGGCTGCCTTTTGCTGCCAACCCATGTGGTCTTCTTTTGGTTGTTGAACAAATACGAGTCTTCTGAACCAGACTTGGTGTAGGAAGGCCAGATGTTTCAAAACTTATCCAATGGGGCTCAAATTTTGATATGTTATAGTAGACACCCATTGGAACAACTTCTATGAAGAAATTATTCCCATCGGAGCAGTAGAAGTGTGCGTTTTGGGCCTTGCAATTTGGCTGCCGAACAGAGACTGGAATTGACTTCATTTCATTTCTTTGTTTTACATGCATGCACATGCTTTCTCTATAATAGCTCCAGCATGTACCAGCTTGCTCCTTTAGAATTTCATAGCTGGAATGCCTCCCCACTTCACTCATTATGTTGGATCCAAAGTCAGTTGCAGCATGGGTGAGGCACATGGCTTAAAGGAGGAGACAAGGCTCAATGCTGGCAGCTGCAAATCCTCCTGAGCATGGTTCAGTGTTGGACGGGCTAAGGACTCCACATATGTTCAATTGGGCTGCATTTTGGATATGTTATACTAGACACCCAATTGAACAACTTCTATGAAGAATGTCTCCTCATCCGAGTTGTGCAGATTGCTGAAATGAGACCTTCAAGGTGACTTACGAAACTGGACTGACAAGAAGTGTGGCCCAACTTTGGTTTTGTCTTTAAGCTCTTGCTCTTTGCCAATCAGCCCTTAACATGCATGGATTGCATCAAATGTGATCTCTTGCTATCTTAACCTACAAAACACACAAATAGAGGTAAGTGACTCAAAATAAAGAGAAACTAAGCAAAATCACTAAGTAAAGAAGGCAAGCAAGTGTATGAAATTATGGACTTATCAAAACAGAAAATGGATTAAAAGCACAAGTTTAACTCAATAACATAACCAAATCATAAGCTAGAAGGGTACAAAATGATATACAATTATGAACCGATCAGGCGCACCACTTATTCATCCAACACTCATCAACACATCGACGCATGGTAGACCATGCTGGCACGCCCGCGCACAACCGCACCGCACCCAAAAGCATGAAACCCCGTGTTAACGCACATCCCCTCGGCCCGGAACTCCAGGCCGTGAGATTTGCGCGGCAGACAATTGCACTGTAAATTTTACTTTTACTTTTTAATTCTTTCAAATCCTGTCCCTTAAAATAATTAGGCATGGATTTTATAATATTGGGAGGGATAGTTTGCATGGTAATATCAGCACGACTGGATGCTTAATTATCATGTTCTCAAAACTTTCTAGGAACTAATATGCTAGATGAATTGTACCTATATGGAGAGAGAGAGAGAGATTACCAAGAAAAAAAGATATTACCAAGAAGAGAGATTACATTTCCAAGAAAAAAGGGAGGAGAGAGAAAATAATTCTATTTTAGTTTTATGAGAGAGAAAATAAAATTAATTATTGCTTATTTAAAACATTAAAACTATTTCTCATGTCAGATTTAATCTCAACCATTAAAAGTAGAGTAATCTAATGCCCCAAAAATTGTGTCAAAACTTGTGTCAAAAATATGGTGCCACGGATCCGCCCCTATATATATATATATATCATTGAGCTTCTAAATTGAGTTTCCCATTAGCCCCCAATTTTTAGAGTTTGAGTTTTCTAAAAGGTGAAAAAGATGGGGTGGGAGGGAGCTACGAACTGGGCAAAAAATGAGTTATCTAAAGGTGATTGAAAAAAAAAAAAAAAGTGATTTTTAACTATAATTTTCAAA
Organism: Prunus avium; assembly: GCF_002207925.1. Next base: position 114,930 of record NW_018921477.1, read on the forward strand.
AATCAATGGAGTGTTAGTTGGATTGACCCAGGTTTTTATGTCCCAAGTAATCCTGAGTTCAAATCCTCATAATACTTGTGTGTGTGTCCTCCTCCCCTTCCTAACTTTGAAAAAACAACAAAACAAGTATAATTTTGTCCCAAGTAATCCTGAGTTCAAATCCTCATAATACTTGTGTGTGTGTCCTCCTCCCCTTCCTAACTTTGAAAAAACAACAAAAAAAGTATAATTTTCAAAATGTTTGGAGAGGAAAAAAAATTTAAAAGGTTTTTCTTTTAGGGAAGAGAGAGGAGACAAAACAGAAATTAGAATATAATGACTGCATTTAAGTAGGATGTTTCGAGTTCAATTTTCTTGTGCCCTCCTGTTTCTTTCTTAATATTTTGCCACATGTTCCCATGCTAAACCTAGAGATAACACCCGTTAATTCATGGTTCAAATTTCAAAACAACAAATATTAAAAATGAAAATAAAAAAAGTTTTTTATTTTTATTTTTTAAACTCTTTGCAGTTTCACAGGCTTATCGATCTTGTTTGGGTCTTCATTCACATTAACAATTTCCTTGGAAATTAGGTCTGTTTCTTTTCTTCCCTTTCTCCCAAATTCTAATTATCTTTGACTTGTTTTGTTATCGAGAAACACGAGGAACATAACAGAGTTGATTAATATTTTTTGGATTGATCTTTGAAGAATATGTTATGCGTTTCTTCAGCAACTAAAAGAATTACTAATTTATTTTAGATATTAGTTTAGGGATTGAGAGGGATCAAAGGGTTTAAGTGCTAGATTAACCCTTGAACCAGATGCGTAGGCTACAATCCCCTGAAGGTGGAGGTGAAGACATCGATATGGCGAGGGATCAAGACGATGGAAGAGTGCCAATTTGGGCTTTATTATTGTTTCAACTTCTGAAAGGATTGGGAGGTGTTTGAACTTTGATCGATGGGTTTTTCTCATTGGATGGTTAGAAAGCCAGAGGAAGAAGATGAAGAGTACATTAAAAACAAAGTTTTCTTTTCAATCTTTGTTTTAGAGTGCTGCTAAACGAACTCTAAAATTAACTGAGTACACCCTACTATCAAACTATTTATTGAGTTACTAATTTACCCTAATATAAAATGACCAAAAAGAATATATTGAATTGTAAAACAAATGAAATTTTAATAAGTACACCCTACTCACCATATTCAACTCAACCTCTCCAAACCCTCCCCTCCTCCCCCCTCCCATCCAAATTCTCTTTATGTGCTCTAAAAGGTTTGCAATGAGTCGGAATCTTCCATGTGTATGTTGCTTTGGTCCATTAGAGTTGGTTTTCCCAGAAAACGCATTCAACCCACTCAAAACAATAATCATTTTATGTTCATCTACGGTGTTGGTGGTTTCAATACAATCTATTTCTTCTTTGAATTAGATACCTTGGGGTTTGATAGCAACCTCAACAGTCTAAGAAACAGTGCCGGTCCTGAACTTTTCAGGGCCCAGGGCAAAATTAAAAATTAAGCCTATATATATTTAAACTTAATGGTAAAATTAGGCCCCAATTTTAATACTTGAAAGAATAAGAACAGCTTAATCTGGAATTTGAGAAATCCCTCTTTGAGAAATCCCCCTCCACGGAAACAAACTTGATATTTCCAAATTTGCAATCAATTAGAACTTAAAAGAATTCCTGCAAAGAGAATATGTAATTGCATGAGTTCACAAATCTACAAACAAACCAAAAAAAAGATAAATTCATATTTCCCTTTTCAATTGATATCAAATCATAAAAAATTACCTTCAATTGATATCTACAAGGACCAATTTTGCACTGAATAAAAGCCCACACTTTGGATTTTGGAATCTCCCCAATCTACCAACAGAAATAATTTTAACCTGTAACTAAAAGAAGATGATTCACAAGGACCAACTTAGATGGAGGCTTAGGATTTTGGATTCACAAATCACAAGGACCAGCTTAGATGAGGCTTAGGAGAGGATTCAAAACTCTGTAGAAGAAGAGAAAGAAGAAAAAAAGACGAAGAAGAAGAAGAAGTAAAAGCGACCTGGAGGAGTGGAACAGGAACAGGCGCACAAAAGCATTCTTCTTCTTGAGAAGTGGAACAGACCAGATTGTTGGTCTTTTTTTTTCCTTTTCAAAATATTAAATAAGTTAATAGTTATAATAATATAATATAATACTTACTAAAAAAAAATATTTGGGCCCCCCTGAATAATGGGCCCAGGGCAGTCGCACTGACTGCCCCTGGTCAGGGGCGGGCCTGCTAAGAAACGAACCCAATTTGGCATTTTCCTTCGTCCACCAGTTGAAGGGAGATGGGTTCCAACATGATATTCTGCGCTTATTAGAATCTTATGTTCGTGGGGTCTGGGTTGGCTGTCGGTAAGCAAGGGAAGGGTGAAGTTGGGCTGTGTTAGAGAGAGAGAGAGAGAGAGGGAGAAGGGTGGAGTTGTGTATAGAATGTATTAGGGTGTACTAGGGGTATTTTTGGTAGTTAAATAGGGTGTACTTAGTTAATTTTACATTTTAATTTAAATATTAGGGTGCACTTAGATTATAGGGTATACTAAGTTAATTTTAGGGTTCGTTTAGCAACACTCTTGTTTTATTATTCAATATCAATTCGAGTTAACCTTCGTGATCTCTCTGTTAAGTATGGGACAGGTGGCGAAATATTAAGAAAGAAACAGGAAGGCACAGGGAAATTGGGCACAGGAAAATTGAACTCGGATGTTCACAACGTAGACATTATAAGATGCAATCTCAACCGTTGTTTTAATCTAATGGTCTACAAAGTGTGTTGTAATGTGTGTCAAAAATGTATGTCCCCCGATCCTGCACCTGCGTCTTCCGAAGATTGCATCACATCTGCACCTGCGTTTTCCGAAGAGTATCACATCTGCAAGAATGAGGAAAAACCAAAAGAACTTTAGTTTCCGAACTTATATACAACATATGCATTTCCTGACTTATACACAACAGATGCAACAGCAAACAAATGTATCAAGTAATTTGTTTCTTTTCCTAATGAGAATTGCAAGACAATTGAAGTTGCTCAAGAAATGCAAGCAAAGGTGATCCAGACGTTTCTCAAACATCATATATTTTGGCCTATAACACGTCATTGTTTCAGAATCAACAAACTAAGGGCAGAAACTTCTGAACTGTTTCCGAAAATAGAATTCTAATCGACAGTCCTTCAAAGGAATTTCAGTTCACAGCTCCTGATTCGCTCCACAATCACAGTTGCAGTTGTTTACTGAAAGTCCTATTGATCAAGTATCTTAAACGCTACAATGTGACAGTTTCAGTGACTTCCCATGGGGCAGGCAGATTTGGTTTTCCTCTCACTAGACTTCTATTTTTCAATGACTTCCCATTCTTTTTTAGGTGAGACCCAAGGGTATCCACCGCCGACAGCAGTGACTAATCCCTTTCGCCACGGGAGCTCTCTCAATGGAGGTAAACGGCTGGCCACGAAATGCACTCCATTCCCATGGGCGGGGATCGAACCCCCAACCTCATGGTTAAAGAATGAGGTGAGCTACCACCACACCACATCTCATGGTTATGACTTCCCATTCTTTACTCACTCCTTTCCCCAATCTCCAAACAACTTCACATACATACATTCATTCTAGGTCTGAATTGGCAAGTGTGTTAAATTGAATTGGGGTATTGATTGATTGATTTATTATTATTATTATTATTATTATTTTACTTTGGGCTTGGCAAGTGTGTTAAATTGAATTGGGGTATTGATTGATTGATTTATTATTATTATTATTATTATTTTACTTTGGGCATCTGATGATTCTCAATCACCAACATTACAAAAGGGAAGTTGTAACTTGCAATCTCTGTATGTTTTTTCGGCTCGATGATTTACTATCAAAGAGTTGTTTATTTTTGGCAGAGATCATGCTATATATTGTACGGTTTCAGTCGTTGATTAGATGCTATATGATTCTAATTTATTGGCAAATAACACAAATTTTAGGATACAACCTACTGAGTTCGGGAGCATTTTTGCTTACCACTTTAACCCAAGGTGTACCTGCACCGCCCTTCTCAACACTTACACATGTCCATTGACATAACCATAGTTTCATAAATACAAAGCAAAGAGTTAACTATGATTATATCAATGGACAAATGTCATGTGTTGAAAATGATGGTGATGGTATACCTTGAGTTAGAGTACCGAGCAAAAATATTTCCATTGACTTCTAACCTATTTTTAATTCTCATGCTTGTAAAATGGTTTGTTCTACTAACCTATTTTTAATTCTCATGCTTGTAAAATGGTTTGTTCTACTAATAGATGTATTCTGTTTCTCCCTTTAAAAGCATGTAGGGGTAGTTACCATCGTTTTCCCTCAAGGGTACCATGAAGGGTCACGAATAATGCATTAGAAAACACTATGGATCATTGTTGCAATAGGTCCACATGATACCGGAGGCTCAGACGGAAGCACAAAGTTATACTAACCACCCAAGAAACGCCAATGGAGACCATCAAGGAGATAGAGAGTTTAAGAAAACTCACAACCCAATGGAGAGGCCACCAAGGAGATACGAAGTTTAGGGATAAAAGTTCATAACTTTCATTCCAATGCTCAAGGCCCCAGCAGAAACAAAATGGGGTGTTTTAAAAGCAATAGATCCTTGGAACAACCCTCCAAGATAGGTGGCTTTCGGCATTCCAAGACAATGATAACTGAGAAATATGCAAATGGGAAGACTCTTTTTCTGGACTCTCGTGTGCGTCCAGACAGCATGCAATACCTTCACTTAAATGACGACAAATTCTTTTAGAAAATTCCAAATGGGGCTCCGTAAAAAAACTATTTCTAGACAGACTTGGCTTCCAAATTAATCATGTTGGCAATTAAATTTCAGCATCATAATCCCTGCTTTAACTTCAAAATTCGGACCCTGGTACAACCCCTTGAGATTGAGTGATTAATGTAAGAACTTGGAATTCCTTTGGGGCTGAAATTAGGAGCTGGTTTCCACAAATTCCGGTGTCACCACATCTACAATACTAACCTTGGCGGTTGCACTAGATTATTAGTACAGATGTAATATTCCCATAACCTTGACATCAATGTAAAAGACTGTCAAAGTTCATTCGCAAACGACTGTCAAAGTTCATTCGCAAACGTCATATGTAATATTCCGACAACAATTTCAGAGGAAAATCACATGCTAAGCAAGAGCTGGTGTGCAATATCGAGACTACCAAAAAATATAAGAGGTAGAATAGTACAAGCATACAGAAAAACAGAGCAAAACTTCAAAGACCCCAAATCAAGGGCAAAAGGTTCCCTCCATTTGGATGAGGGAAAATAACTCGGAATTTAGCTAAAAGTCGGGAATTAAAGAGGAGAAATTGACAAGTCCCTTGTTTGGCAACTTAAGCGTGGAATTTATTAAATGACGCGCGGAAAAAATAGTGGAAATTGGGGCATCAAATTCCCAAGTTTAATTTCCACCAAAATATGAATTATTTCACAATTTCCATAGTGCCATTCACAAAATTCTGTCATTTACAAAATTTGACATACATAAATCCAAACACTGAAATTGAAATTATGGAAATCTAAATTCCGTCATTTTAGAATTTTATGTAATTTTCAATTCCTTCATCCAAACGGACCTAAATGGAGTTTTACACCTAAATAGCAGTCATCATCAATCAGTAACAACATGAGCTTTTCTAAACCCAACTTTTTTTTTTTTTTTCTACCTTCAACAACTGAAATGGACAAATTCCTGACTCAAGTACAATAGGTTGCAAAGTTTCACTAAATAAGTCAGATAAAACTGACTCTGATTTTTATTTAAATACTATAGATACTTTGAGTTTTAAGAGAGAGAAAGAGATAGCAATACCTTTTTGCATGTTGTTAAGCTGCAGAAATTGCTTTGTACCCTTCCTTTTCTAGTACCTCTGCTAAGGAGATGTTGCCTGTCTTCACAATTTTCCCATCCTCCTATGAAATCAATCATTTAAACAATTAAATCCAAACTGAAAGTGAATCTAGATAGCAGATGTTTATTTATTATTCTGTATAATTTCTTGGCAGTCAACCATATTGAGTACCTTTTCTACGCCTTCTAAAACATTAAACTTTTCATTTAACAAAAGAAATAGATTTTGTTTTTCCAATTCTAGTAAAGTAAGAGCATGTAGCTCCAAAGTTACGCTCATTTTATATATTTCCTACGCTACAAGCATCTGGGGCTTTTATAATAAAACTCTCTAATTTTGCCCTGTTTACTAATTGATAAAAATAAAAATGAGAGGCAACTCACAGGGAGGCATTAACCAAGCCCTATTTGTCAAAAAAGAAAGCCACTAAAAAATTCCCCAGCATATTATAGGGCAAATTATGTGTTCTTCTTTCCTGGGGGAAATAATAATGGCGTCCATTATTGTATCAGGGGCATCTGACGGCATTCTATCCACTCGACCTATAGCGCATTTGCTTACAAGGAGCCATAACCATTCAGATAGCAAAGCAAAAATCTAAACCATGTGTTTAAGTAGTCCTAGATGATTCACAATGTCATACCTACTTTAAGGAATTCCTTTTTACTTGTTCCTTTTGTTTTCTAATTTCATGCAACAAAAAACATGAACTAAGACCCAAACCTTTCTCATCCATTTATGTTTTTATTTCTTCCAATGACTTACCATAATATGGATGCACGTTGGCTTTATAAATTCTAGAAGTCGTAGATAATGAGTAATCATCAATACAGAATTTCGTGGAGTCAGTAACCCATTCACTGCCTTTGCTACATCTCGAAGTGCATCAACATCCAACCCAGAATCAATTTCATCCAATATAGCCAATTCTGCCCCCAAAACCTGCATTAAGACGACGCATATGAATACGGTAAAGACATGCAATGAAGAAAGTACAGCTTAAAGAAATGTGAAGGGATGACAACCTATTAAAATCTTACTACTATATTTTCCAAGAAATACAAATATCGTAACTGCACTACATATGCAATAAGCACTAGGCATTTATTTTCTTAAGAATAAACTTTTGTTTTATCAAAATCACGTAAGCAAGAAGATTAACTACGAATGATAGCCATACCGCCAGTTGTAAAATCTCATTGCGCTTCTTTTCACCTCCACTAAAGCCTTCATTAACATTTCTATTGAGGAAGTCGGTCTTCATGTTCACAAGATCAAGTTTGGGAAAGATATAAGCATAGAACTGCAATGAGGATAAACAAAGACATGAATGAACATAAACAAGATCAAGTTTAGGAAAGAAATAAGCATTCGAACTACAATGACATAAATAAAAATATGAAAGAAGCCTTAAACCACCAGAGTCAGCTGGTTTGAAAACAGTGAATGTTTTAGCTACCTCAATTGGTCCAAGCTCAGGCAGTCCTAATTTTTTTCTGCGGGCATTGTAAGCCATGTTGAGAAAATCAATGTTGGTGACACCAGGGATCTCAACTGGAGACTGGAAACTCATAAAAAGCCCAGAAAGTGACCGGTCTTCTGCTGCCATTTCCAGCAAGTTTTCCCCTTTAAACACCACACTGCCTCCTGTAACTTCGTATTCCGGATGCCCAGCCAGAACCTGAACTAGTGAATCAATGAATGAATGTACGGATGCACATTTTCATTTTCTTAATTTTATCTTTTATATGAATTAATTGATTAATTGTTCCGAATTAATTCCAAACAAGACAAAGACAAGGCAGGGCTAATAGGTACCTTGGCAAAAGTGCTCTTCCCTGAACCATTCTTTCCCATTATGGCATGAACCTCTCCTTGGTAGACGGTGAGGTTAACGCCCTTGAGAATCTCCTGTTTCGATTCGGTAATCACCGCCGTTAAATCCTTGACTTGGAGTAGCAGCTTCTTCTCTCCTTCCTCAACTTGAATGCTATTGCCTGAACCTGAAGTTTCCACGGCGGAGGAGAGGCTGCCCGTCACCTTCACCGGCGTCAGAGACCGGAGCTGGTGGTTGTGCTGGTGGTGGTTTGAGCACCAACGGAGAGGGCGGAGGAGGACAGAACTTGTAAATACTGGAGAATTGGAGGGCAAATTATATCTAATAAGAAAAGAAGGAGAAGAAGAACAAGAAGAAGAAGATTGTGGTGGTGGTGAGGGAAGAGTGCAAGAAGGGTGATTAAATGGCAACAGAGCCATCGAGTTGCTTATCACTGCAAGTGCAAACCCTAATTCAAATTCTCTCTCTGAAAGTGGAAGCCTGGAAATTATGAAGATTGGACTTTGGAGGGAGTGACGATAACTATTAATATATATATAAATACTCCTCAACTCGACCCCATTCAACTGAACCCACCGAACTAAAAAATCAGTAAATTTAGCAAACCTATCAAAATAGTCAATTTGGCTCTTATCGTTAAGTTTTTCAAATTTCATCCAATTTTCCATTTATAATAAAGGTAAATTTGTAATTTTGACTAAAATAAAAGTCAAATACATAAAACTAAATAAAAATTTTTTTTAAAAAAAAGTTAAAATAATAAAAACCCAGCCCACATCCCAAAACCTTCCTCCTTCAACCATCGATCCTAAGGAGAGGTTACAACAGCTTCATTGCAAATGAGCAATTTCAGTTATTGTTTACCCCGAAAAGGACCCGTCGGCCATTCGCGTGGTGTTTGGCCGTGGAGTTTGCTTGTTGCGATTGCAAAGACGTGCCACTGTTGGCAGTGAAGAATTCCAACAGACTGAAAATGATAAGATTGGAAAATGCGCACCGATATCGACTTTAATCAATCGATTGTGGATTGGGTGGGGAACTGACCCAATACAAGGTTCTTTTCTATGCCTCAATTAAGAGGACTTCAATATTCATCCAGTGCGAAAATAATAACTGACAGAAGTTGAAATTGAACGGTAATGGAAATGACAGAAGTTTTGGAACCCTTTACTTTGTTTAGCATCTTTTCTCTTCCCTTTTGCAGAGAATTCCTACGCCCCATTCATCAATTGCATCTGCTCAACTCCAACTCCAACTTCCCCATAGCTGTGTGAGCTCCTCCATAGCCAGTTAATCCATTAACAGGTAACTTACTATCACATGCCAAATTCTTTATCATACTTAAATTTAAACTGATAACAACAGGCCAATTGATGGCCTTTGAATTATTTTCAGATTTTAATGCATTTTTTCCTCTCACAGCCATGGTCTGCATATATATATATATATATATATATATGTAAAACTTAAACAAATGGCAATAGGCCAATTAGTGGCCTCTCAGTCATCTTCAGCAAAATCTTCACGCCATTGACATCATGTACTGGGATATTTCTGGATATAAAGGCAACCCATTGAGTGCATTTATATAAATGCATTAGTTGAGGCTAACAAACAATTCTATCAGATGCAACTTGATCTGATGTGCCTTCTGCATGAATAGATATGAATAAATATATTGGTGCACCATATTGTTGAAGCTCAATTATGTATTGTTGAAAGGGGCACCAATATGTATTTATTCATATCCGATGTACAACAATTAAATAGATGCATTTATATTGTTGAAAGCATTCTTATGGGTTATAATTAATTGCTGTGAATTTTCAACCACACTCAAACATTGCCCCCTCGATTTCTTAGCCTTTAGTTGACAAAAGGGGAAAGGAACTGTTGGTCTTCATGGATTTATGCCAATCTCTGGCATATTTTTATCTTGGATTGAGTTAGATTCTAGGGAGGCACTACCCATCAATCTTGAAGGAACTCTTTAGCTCCTAACTTTAGGAAACCCAAGGTATTATACATACCGGTTTGCCTTCAAACATTCAATTCCCAGTCAAAACTTATGAAAGCCCGAGTAATTCTAGTGTTCTTAGCAATTTTCGTGTTTGCCATTATATGCTTTCTGATCTAGGTATTCTTGATGTTTGTAGGAGGATTATGGCGCCAGACCCAGTCACATCTCATTTGGCCAAATTGAAGAAAGCCATGGATGAAAGTCAAAACCAACCCAAGGAATCATTTGCCGTCCGACACCAAGAAAACTTATTTGTTTTGGGCCCTCTTTACTTACTTCAACCGCCGGATGATGTGGTGGTGATTTGGGCTGAACAACATGACGACCAGCCACCCTATAAAATGAAATTTGAATGGTCGAAGACTTGGGAGAAAATTCGACCTATCAAAGGTTGGCCAAATGTGCCGATCTCTAATGCCGTCACCACTGCTGGAACAAAGTCTAAGGTAAAGAAAAATAATCCAGGCGGCGATCCCAAAAGAGATTGGTATGATTGGTTCAAAGCTCTGGAGCCAAAACTGAAAACCTTCTGGCATAAGATTGGGATTTATGATGCCTTGGTTCTGTGCGCCACCGGGACTTTTCCTTGTGACCGCTCCCTTCTCATAACAAGTTTATGCTTTTGGTCATGCTCCACCAACTACATGAGGCTCCGATTTGGGATGATGACTCCTACTTTACTTGATTTAGCCGCGATTGCCGGCCTCCGACCACATGGAAAGGATTATTCAGCAGCTGGCCTTCCAAAATCTACTTCGAAGCTATCCTATAGTAGGACCAACAAATATTTCAGCAACTGGGTCGAAACTTATTTTCGCTTTGCCAAGTCCTCATCCGGAGCTCCGAGGAATGGGGTATCTTATGAGGAACATGTGGCCTTACTACAGATGTGGTTGTGCAAGTTCTTGACTTGTTCGAAATCTGGCCAAATTACCCAAGAAGTTCAATCTTTGGCTGAAGTTCTTGCAAATGGCGAAACAGTGGCCTTGGGTCCCATCTTCCTGGCATATCTCTATAGAGGCCTTCACCAAATGGTGTCGCCTAACCCCGTGTCATGCAATGTTTCGGGTCCAATATGGCTTTTTCAATTATGGCTCCATATTTATTTTCCGGAATTGGGACCATCTGAGGTCACATTCCAGAGCGACACACTTCTAGGCTTGCCAATAGCTCAACTTCCTTTACAGAAGCATCACGTCGAGGATTGCTTCGACTTCTTCTATGAATGTTCAGAGAGGTCACCTAATGATTTTTCCATCTGTCTTGATCGTCGTTACCCAAGCTATTTGGCCATGGATCTTGCCACCCCAGCTACTTTGGAGAACAGAAAAGAACGGCAAGAGCTTTGGGCTAGCATTCTCATCAACCGAGACCTTCCTTATGGTCTTGTGGTAGGCGAAGGAAGCCAATATCATTGCGGTTGCGAGATCTACTATATTGACTATAAGTCTTATTGATACTTTGTATCTTTTGCAGCTAGAGCTAGAGAGATGGGGTCGATAGCTCTTGCCGACTCCAGTTCCAATCAAGGCGAGAAGAGGGCACTTTCTTCTGACAGTGGTAAGCCGATTTCTGTTGAATTTTAGCCCTTTTATTTATTTTTTATACCTCCTATATCTTTCAGGGACAGCGGAAGATAGGCACCTCTCCAACCATGATATTGAGTTTCCACCAGCCGACAATATTTCACTCGCTCGACCGCGAAAAACCAGAAAGAACCCACATCCTACAGGCTTGGGTGTTGAAGACTCAATAAGGTTGGTGGAACTACCCAACCAATTTCATTCGACTGTGATTGCTCAATCAGCTGTTTCCTCTTCAATTGCTCCAGTGAGTTCATCTCTTTCCTCGTGTTTCCTATTTAATTTTTTAGCAAGTTCCTTAACTTGTAGTTTAATATAGGATTCTCACGCTTCCACGCTTGAGCTTGATCTCGGTGGGCTGACTACGACTTCTAGTCATGGAATTGCGGTAAGTTTCCTTTTATCAGTTGGGCTTTTTATACTTTGCCTCATTCTTACATTCCGTGGTACTTTCAGAATGAGGTAGCTGTCGACGACATGGGAGGTGTGTGCGGGGCCGCCCTAACATTTGGACACTGCACTACTGAGGCCTATCATGAGGCCACTCAGGTAACCTTGAATTTGTAATTTTTCGATTCTTTTAAAATTTCTCCTGAACCTTTCACCAAAATCCTCGGTTATTCAGGGTACAGGGTTTGGATGTGGCAACATCCCAGCCGCTCAACCGGCTATTGAGATAGAACTTCCAGCTTCTTTGAATTCAATCTCAACCCCACAAAGAAACCCAACTGATTATTTCATGGAGACGGGGACAGAAGGTCGACCTCCTCAGGTTAGTCTCGACACCACTCCACTTGTCCTCTGATGATTTTGCATTCTTATGAACCACCTTTATATATATATATTGCAGGCCGTCGAGGATATCTTTGCCTATCTGGATCAATGGGCTGCCTCAACTTCCAAAAGTGATGCTTCCACCCGACTAGCTACCTCATCTTTAACTTTTGGGATGCGACGAGATCCTGGAGCTGAAGCTTTAGTTCGAGCCTACCTAGATCGGGATTATACTTCTTTTGCCGACGAGACTGAGCGAGCAAGACTCAAAACTTCTCTTGATAATTTGGCTGCTTCTGGCTTTTTTCCTGGTCGGATCACAACTAAAGCAATCACTCATCTCTTTGAAGAAGCAGAAAAGAAAATTGTCCGCTATTCTATCGCCCAAGCGGAACTAGAGGCAGGTCGAGCCCTGAAGCATAAGGTTTCTTCGGCCAGCGCCGTTATTATGCGGAGGGTTGAGTTGGGCCGAAAGAAGCAGCAAGAAGTTCTGAGTATTGATGGAGAGGTGGAACGATCTCGTGACAAAATTAAGCAACTCCAGGATCAAGTTGAGCAAATCCAAAAGCACATTGAGCAACTTGAGGAGAAGAGGAATGCTATCATCACTCAGGTTTCCGAGGATGTTCGGAATCATAGATCGCTTCAGGCTCAACTCCAACAGGATTCAGAAGTTGCAAGGTGGTTCGGGGAAGACGAGACGAGCTTGCTAGCCATCATAGCAGACAGGAACCGAGCGTGGGAGAACTTCACGGGCTCCCTCCGTGACTTTTTCCCTAATGTTTAGATTTATGTTAGGCCGCTAGCCGGCCTGTTTTATGCTTAGCTAGACTTGTCTTTATTGTCATGCCTTATTACACTGGTTTATGTAATTTGACGAACTCTTTGACCGTTGTTCGGCCTATCGTGTGATGACTCTATTTTGTAATGAATGTATATGATGTCTCTTGACAAATCTTTTCATTGGTCATACACATTTTCTCGTCGTTAACATGACCGTGATGGATCACGTCCCCATCATCTCCCAAGAAGTAGGGTAATATTTTTTCAAAAAACGGCCATTGATGGGAGAATCATGGAGACGACCATTCTCATAACTCAACCTATATGCTCCTTTTCCTAAAACTTGGTTGATGAGGAAAGGTCCTTCCCAAGTTGGAGACCATTTACCAAAACTACGATCTCTCGTTCCTAATGGGAGAATAGTTTTCCATACTAAATCTCCAACCCCGAAACTCTTGGCCTTAGTCTTCTTATCATACGCCCTGGCCACCTTTTCTTTTTGGGCCTTTAATTTATCCAAAGCCTCAAGTCGGACTTCATCAAGATCGTCTAGCTCTTGAGCCATCGCCTGATTATACTCATTCTCACTCCATTCAGCATGGCGAGTCACCCTTAAAGATTTTACAGAAATCTCGAGAGGTAAGACGGCGTCATGGCCGTATGTGAGTGCGAATGGCGTCGTCCCCGTGCCGGACCTTTTAGAGGTCCTGTATGCCCAAAGGGTATTAGAGAGGAGAGAATACCATTCTTTAGGATTTTTCTCAATCATTTTTTCCAAAATCCCTTTTATTACTTTGTTGCTGGCCTCAGCTTGACCATTTGACTGAGGATTGTATGGGGTGGACTGAACCATCCTAACTCCCCAATTTTTTGCGGCTGCTTTGACAGCTTCTCCCACGAAAGCCGTTCCTCGGTCAGTCATGATAGACTCTGGTAATCCGAATCGATGGATGATAGACTTCTCAATAAACTCTATCACCTCAGCTTGGGTAACTTGCTTGAGTGGTA
>NW_018921480.1:2530-14955 GCF_002207925.1 Prunus avium
CTCAACCAAAGTAATTTCTTGTTACCAAGTGTTATGGTAACAAGAAGAATCAAGATAACATTATGGAGGTAAAAAACTGGCCTACTTCGGATTTTCAGAGCTGATGTAACATATAGGATCAGTTGGATAGGCTAAACTTGTCCAATGGAGCTCAAATTTGGATATGTTGTAGTTAACATCCATTGTTAGGATCAATTTAGGTCTTTACCATGGGTTGTAATGGGGCTAAGGGTGTAAGGCGAGTGAGAAATGAAGGATATAGATACAACAAAGTCGAAGGAACTCACAATGTAAGAGCATATAATCGTTGACTAAAAGACTTTGAAACATCACGCTTGAGATTTTCATTCAATTTTTTTTTTTTTATATGTGATCAAATAGACCACAAAGCCTTATACCTCCACTTATTTTGATTCACACTCCTTTCTTCCATTTGAACAACCATCAAATTATTATTATTATTATTTTTAAATTTTATTTTGAGGCCAGCCAAGAAACATGGAAATGAAATTTGAATTCATTGCCAAATAACCACAACTTTTCTCTTTTCTTTCACCCTTTGAGTGAAGTACTCTTTTTTTAAAATTTTTTATTTATGTAATAACCCTTCCCAAACTTAGCATGAAAAATACATCCAAATTAAAGCTCATGAGTTCCTTAGAAAGGTAAATTCTTGTTTTTCAGGCTAAGGCTAGGAATAATAATTGGTTAATTGAAAGAAAAGGCTTACATGTAGGCTCAAGGTGGTTAACAATGGAAAATCATGCTTAAGCATGCATAAGGTTAGCTTGAAAGGCACAAACGGTCCAAAGAGGGCCTTAATATCATTTCTCAAATATCATGTAATCAAATTGCACAAGAATGAGTGACTTTTAAGTGCTCAACCAAATCAATGAATAATGAGATCAAACAACAACTCGGATGACAAGAAAATAAGAATATGTGTATAACACTCATGAATTGAAGCACAAGGCTCAAAGCTCACATTATATGGTTATACAAGTCTAATTCATGCTTGATACAATTCTTTGGATCATGCAAGTCCTTCAACTAGAGAATTATGAAGCAAATAGGAAGTGCATAGAAGGTTTCAAACATATCATGCTAGAACGAAGCCATTTAGTGAATAACAAATTATTTTTTAATTTTTTTAAAAACATTTTCAATCAAGTCATGTAAACATTCATCATAAACTCATCATATATGTCCGGAAAGTGACTTAAGAACAAAAAGACACAAAACAGAAAAGAAAATAAAATAAAAGAAAGTAAGAATTTAAGTGAAACGAAAAAGACTTGCTATCCCTTCCCAAACTTAGAAATAAACATTGTCCTCAATGTTAAAGAATTTAGGCATCAACAATGTTATAACAAGAAATAAAGGGATAAAAGCAATGAAAGAAAAAAAAAAAACAAGTAATACAACTACAACACAGTTGCAAAAACAAAAACAAAAATGAAACCAAACAGAAACAAATAAAACAGTAAGCCCTAACAACAGTCTTACACATGCAGAAATCCAACCCAATGAAACACACAAACCAAATGAAAGCCCAACCCAAATGAAAGCCCAAAAGCGAAGAAAGTATATAAAACAAAGAAACCAAGTCAGAAGCACAAAGAGCGAGAACTCAAAAAAATAGGAAAAGTGGGACCTGATGTCTCGGCACTTGTGAGTCACGGGCAACCAAGCGAGGGACGTGTCGACAAGCAGAGGTCCCTCTCACATTCCCAAGCCAGAATTATTGGCTTCATAGGAAGGCGTGACGACTTTTGTTTCTTGAAAGCGCTGAAAGGCAGAAATGTAATTAAAGGGGTTGGGGAACAGGTGAGGTGACATAGGGGGATAGGCCGTAAGGGCCGTGCAAAATGCAGAAGCGCAGTAGCTAGGCCCTCCAGGACGATAGCCGGTTGGTTGACAGAGGAAGGAGTGGGGCCGTTTGGATTAGGCCAAACTGCCGTACCACGAGGTTCGGCAGATACACCTCGGCCCCGGCTTTGGACAGACCGCAATGGAGGTCGCTCGAAACCAGGAAGGAGCCCCAGATCTCCTTCAGATCGTTCTCCGTCTCAACATCAGGAACGACAGAGAGGTCGTGGGTCAGGAACAGAGGGAACGGCCGAGCAAGGCAGACTCAGAACTACGTACCAGTTCTCTCGGCCAAGCCGTAGAAGAATTTGTAGCAGAAGGCCGTGGCGTTATGCTTCTTGGGGGCTCGAGTAAATGCGTTAGCCAGCGGCTCGTTGTCTTGGGGGGCGGCCAACCCCCTCAGCTCTGGGAAGTAGGCCTGCAGCCAGAACTGGAAGGCCCACAGTGGACCACCGTGCTTCGGCTTCATCCCATCGGTGACGATGTCATGAAGCGTGCGGTAGATGTGGCCGAGTAGGAATGGGCCGAGCGCTAACCTGCCGCCTTGCGCTAGGTAATCGGCCAAGTGGGCGAACTCCAGGGTAACCTTGTTCGCCTGGGTGCAAAACACGAACTTGCACAACCAGTACAGCAAGAACGCGGCGTGTTCAACCTCGCCGAGAGGGGCAACGGCGTGGTCTTCATCACTGTCTTCTACGCCGAAGTTACTGTAGAAACTGGAGTAGTTGAGCATGTTCTTCGCCTTGCTCCCAGCGACTCTCGCAAGAGTAGGCCACGTAGCCTTAAAACTCCCTTCCACCTCGGGAGCAACCAGGGCGGCGTTTACTTCCACGCCGAGGGGGGACAGGCCGAACAGGGCGGCCATATCTAGAACGGTCGGCGTCATCATGCCGAACCGAAAGTTCATGGTGTTGGTGGCCGACGACCAGAAGCACAGGGCCGCGGCCAAGAGTGACCGATCCATGACGAGCGGCCGATCAAATAGCTTGATCAAGTGGTAGATGCCTTGATCCTTCCATTGTTGACCGAAGAAATGCTCCATCCTCAGCAGCCATTTTTCCCAGTCTGGGGTCACGGTTGGCCACTGCTGCTGCGGCCTGAGGACATTCCAGTCCTGGAAGTCTCCCCCGTCAAAGGCCGAGGAATCCACTAGGTTGTTCTTCAGATGGGCCACAAGCCAATCTGGCATTCCGCCACTAATGGAGGGGCCGAGAACGCAGGAATCAGTGGGGGCGCCATCGTCATCAACCCAGGGCGTAATGATATCAGGGAGGATCGAGCCCTGAATATCTCGGCAAATAGCCTCGAATTCAGTTTGGAAAGTTTGGGACCGAACTTCAACAGATGCGGGGGTATTGGAGGCCATTAGAGCAGGCTTAAGATGAGTGTTTAAGGGGGAAATGCGAAAAAAGGGTAATGAACGCGAAGAACACTGGAGGAAAAGCTTGGGAAAAAGGAATAAAGTCTGTAGGGTCTGAAAAGTCGCGAGTTTAGGAGGAGCTCTTTGGTGACCTTGGAGGTTCGAAGATTTTTTTTTGTGGGTTTTGAAGGTTGGAGAAAGGGGTTTTTTGACAAAGCTTGGGAGTCTGAGAATTCTGAAAGCGTAAGGAGAAAGCAAGAAAGTCTGGGTTTTTATATTGGCGCTAGAATTCGAAACGAAAGGGTGTGTCTCTCTCGAGAGACGTAACGTTCTGTCAGCACGCTCAACAGGCGCAACGACGTGTCAAAAGCCCAGAGGCCGTCGCTTCCTCTGACAAAATGAAGCAACGCCCTGGGCAATGATGGCCTACACAACGTGCTTGAGGCATTAAATGCGCCGACTGGCCTGCGCATTTAATGCCCCAGTTGTCAATCACATCAGAAAGGAATGCAAAGGGTCCATCCCTTGGAATCCATTCGGCCCCTACCCATGCCGAGGGCGAAAAATCCAAGGATGTGGGGGCAATGTTTGTGCCTGATAAATCACGGCCATGAGCTAGCCGAAGGAGCCCTTTCTCTCGGCCCTGGCACTTGTTCGCAGAAGCTGAAACGCAGCGTTTCGCCAGGGTATTTCGCCTTCCTAAAAATAAATGAAGAAATGCTAAGGCATGATCATCTCGGCCTCAAGCGTAGTGCCTGTTTAAAGGCAAATCATCACGTGACAGCAAGGTCCCAGGCTTCATTTAATGAAGTAGTGCCTGTTTAAATGCAGCGAACCCATTGGCCACAAAGAGGCATTTAATGCATGAGGGAAGGTGGGAAGTGACTGAAGTCAGGATTTGGTGATGAGGATCAGAGTGATTAGACGTGGACATTCTCACAAGAATTCTGACAGCTTGAGATGTTGGTTCACCAGCTATCCAGGCCATAAATGCGTCTCCACGGCCAGACTTCACGAGCCCAAATGTCGATTGGACTGCCCACTTGCTTCAATCCAGCTCCACTATGCGTAAATTCAGCCTCGATTACTCATCCAGGGATTCTTCCTATAAATACAAGACTCGAGCTACATTCAAAGGGTTCAAACACCAAACAAGCCTCCCACGGCGCAACTTATTTTTTCCTGTAATGCACTTTCAATATCTTTACTTGCTTTCCAAGGAGTAGTGGTAGATTGTAAAAAAAATCCATTCATCAATATATCATACGACCCTTGATTTTCAAGGCGCCGGAGCACCATCCTTGTTGTTCGTTCACTCACCCCATATATCAAACGACCGTCGCTGCCTGAGCAGTGCGCCGGAGCACCGCCCAAAACCCACCACCAACACCATCACTCAACGGCCTTGTAGTTCAGGCCGTGAACCTAACAGCCGAGACCAGTTCCTCTCTCGGCTACAATCGTTTGACTAGGAAGACAGATCAAACAGGCGCACCACTTATCCATCCAACACTCATCAAAACATCGACGTACGGTAGACCGTGCTGGCACGCCCGCGCACGAACCGCACCGCACCCAAAAGCAGGAAACCCCGTGTTAACGCACATCCCCTCGGCCCGGAACTCCATGCCGTGAGATTTGCACGGCAGACAAGTATGTACTCGTAAATGTCCCCAAAATCGAGTATGAATGCATAAATGACCCTATACGTTGGGGGGTTTACTGTAGTTAACCCTAATTATCAATACACATTCCATAATCATAAATCCATAATATGATCTGAATAACTCAATTTTCGGTCAGGAGCCATTTACAAGGTCACGCTAACATTTCTCGATTGATAAACTCCCTCGGAAGCCCCACGGTCAACCTAGGGGTCAAACTGCCTACACTTGGTCATCCGGGCCCGCGGAGCCCATGACCTCCGATCACAAATACGAGAGTTTCTATAGGTTCAACACACCCTTCTAAACCTACCTTGCAAGTTTGGTCCGAATCGGACTGTCGGATTGATCACGATTGCACTATTGGACGGTTACGGTTATTTAACCCTAAGGTTCGCGATTTCGTAGTATCCGGGACTCTGATTCACAATCCGTCAAATCCTACATGGTCCTAGAAATACGGGGTACAACATACATGAATTTGAGTTCGATCCAACGGTCCGAACATATCGAACTTGAAAATCGCACACTAGGCGAAATCTGTTCGAGGCTCAAACGATATCCAAATTGGAATCCGAACACACCTATGCGCTCGTGACAACTAGAGGATCACATCGAGACACAATGCCCCTTTGCTAAAGTGCCCACGCGCCGCCACATGCGCTGGTAGCGCGTGGGTATCCTATGCAATAGCGTCTGCCGGAAAAACCTCAAAAAATGAGGGCCAAGATTCCTACCCTAGGTTCAAAACATCGATTGGAGCCACTTTTGTTCTTGGAACTACCCCGAAAAATGGCCCGAAGTGGCCCGAAGTGGCCCGAATTTCAGCTCAAAATCCGGCCAAACTTTGAATCCAAAATCAAACTATCAACGCAAGAAATTTATCAAATCCTACCCAACCATCAGCTAGAGCTCGAAGAATAGATGAAATTCCATACCTGGTCTGCAAAAATTGGCCGGTAGAATCGCTCAAACGAGTGTTGGAAAAATTCGAAGAAAACCGAATGGTTTTCTCCAGATTCTGGCAGAATCCTAGGGCGGTGGCCACTGAAATTGGTCGGAAGAGGACGGAGGTGAAGAGGCAGTCCAATCCCGACCGGTCTCATGGCCGGTGGTGCTCGGTGGTGAAGGCGCTGCAAATTCCGATCAGGGGGGTGTTTGTCGCAGCTGTCAAAGAGAGAGAGATAAGAGGAAGAGAGTTTTAAAAAAAACATATGACTTTCTGAAAATTACGATTTTGCCCCTCATCGTATTTTCTTCAATACAACTCGAATTTGAGCGCACTACGTGTCTACGGACTCTTTTCAACGTGCTCTACGCAACAGTACAAGCGAAATTTCCAAATTCACTCCCGGTCAAAAAGTCAACTTTTTCCCTAATAAAATATTATAGGGGCAAAATTGTCTTTTTCCATAATAAATTAATAAATAAAAATTAATTAAGGATCGGGTTATTACAACTTGCGCCCCAAGCTATTGACTTTGATCAAGTGATTGTGAATTTGGATGAGGAATATCTCCTAAGTAAGTTTTTTTCTTGCCCCAAATGGGTGAGGACTTCATAATTTCCCACAATAACACTACTATGTCTAACCAAAATAAATGTTGAAAAATAAAATAAACTAGTTCAAAGAGAACAGTTTATTACACAATCAAACAAAAGAAAACTGCCAAGCTTGGAAGGACACCAGAACATTGGACTTCGATTTCTGCTTGGATTATTGTCTATCACTCAGGCTGGACTGGATACATATGTGCTGAAATTGTACGTCAGCACCTTCAACTAATGGGACTCAGCTAGAAATCGATACCAATGTTGAGATTGGCAGAGCTTTGATCAGATTTAGCCATGGAGAGGCTTGTCGAATGGGCAGAATTGAGGTCTCTCCGATCTGGACTAGATTAGAAGTGGTTGGATTGGTGATTGTTGTCCTGGAATTGCACTTAAGTACCTATTCTGCTTAACTGGGGATCACTTGAGAGCTATTCTGGTGATTCTGAGACGTCGAGGTATCTCTGGAAATTTGTTGAGGTTTTCATATTATGAAAAACCTGAACTCCACTTGATTCACCTACTTTGAATCAAATTTGTAACGAGAGAAATCTCGTTTCCTTTGTGAATTGCTTCTTTGAATTGAACTGAAGTAAAAAATATGAATTCTGCATGTTTTGTCAGAAGCTGGATGACTTTTACAAACCAAAGAGCTTGATTGCTTCAGAGTTTGAAGACTTTTGGGATCGTGTGATCTTGCTTGATTTTGTCAATATGACTTAGAGTTTTTTTTTGTCTTGATTGGATTTTTTGCTGTTCTTGATCTAGTTCACATCCTTCTTCTATATTTATAGGAAATCTGCATGAGTGATGATTCCTTAATATATGGAGGATACTTGTTGAAAGGTTTCTCTACTCCAACGAAAAAGGGTAGTAGTTATTCTGACAAGAAAAACTTTTATCAAGAGTCAGTTTTCATGATGATCAGTTTTGACCTTCTGATAACCAACTCTCTCATTTCCTGTTCGTCTCTTGTGAACCAAGTTTGCACTGACGAGATCTTCATGAGTATGGGAAGGAAACTTGGCCTGCTTTTCTGGCATTTAATGGTTATGGGGAGTGGTTTTTTATTCCACCTTTCTACCAACTCCCCTGAATGTCCTCTGCTTGTTTCCTGTTGATGTCATGTCATTTGGGATCACGTGGATATTGTGGAGAGAAAATCCTTCCCTTTATCTGCTGATTTACTTTTGAACTGGCAATCGACGGGGATGATCGAACTTTGGACCTTTGAGATTTATCATTTGGAAACTAGGTAGGAATTAAACCAATTAAATCTGGACTTTTTCATATTTAAAACCATTTAATGGTAATTAACCTCTATTTGCGGAGATTGATTTTGTAATTGGTTCTTTCCCTTCTTTTGAAATGGCATGGGCCTTCGAAATATCATGGGCTGACTTCCAATTTTTGGAAAATAAAGCTCAAACTCGTGCTGTCAAATTAGCCCAACAAAAAAATGGGCCGCATGCAGAAATTAAGCCCAAATAGGTGTCATCCCCATTCCTAGGTTTGCGAAAATCATGAGAAATAAGGGTTCAAAAGATGGAGATCTACACCCATCATACCCATATTTGTGAATTTCTCTTTGGGTTGAAAAACAAAGAGAGAGAGAGAGAGAGAGAGAGAGAGAGAGAGAGAGAGAGAGAGAGGGAGGGAGGAGTGAAGAAGTGGTGGGACTGGTCGAGCTGCACGTCGGCATCATCTCTGGCTAGAGGCTACTGAATCTTGTCACAGATGCAGGCAAGTATAGCGACTACGTTCCCATTTTGGCAGAGACTAACTATGGTGAGTTCTTCGGTGGCAAGTTCGATGCTTGAGTCTTTCTCTATGAGGTGGATGATGGCCCCTGGGATTTTAACCCTGAGTTCTTCGGATGATTGGGTATTTGGGTTTGAAATGGGTTCTTTCAGGAAAAGGTTCTTAGCGAGGTCTTTCATATTGAGTGAAGGGTACAGAGACGATGGTGAAGAAGAAGAAGAAGAAATGAGTTTTGAAGCAAACATGGTTTTGGATTGGTTGGTCTCTGAATCTTTGAGTTTCTCAATGTTTGGTTTTAGTGAAGACACATCGAGAGATTTTCGAGGTTTTTTTTAGGGATGGAGAAATCTTTGGGGTTTAAGAAAATGGAGGAGTGTGTAGGTGATACAAAGGGAGAGATAGGGTTTGAACAAAGTGAGATGAAGAAGGGGAGATAATGCTTCATTGAGGGAACTTAGAAGATTGAGCGGGCGTGAAAAATTAGGTATCACAGAGACAAACTTAAGTGAACTTTTTTTAGCGTGTTTTTTTTATCCATGTCGCTTTCTCTTGACAACCAACGTCGCTTTGCATTATGTTTGTTACTCTTTTATTTTATCACAATATGAGACACCCTACCACGTCGCTTCTATAACAATTGATGTGGTTTGTAGCGTATTTTAGAACCACGACACTTTAATGAAGTTCTGACGTCTATTCGGCGATATTGTTTTGCAATATTGGCATTGTGATCGCTTCGGATCTGAGTAGTATACCAGAGGAGAAATTGTTGGAGGTACTTAGAAAGCACGAGAAAACTTTACAGTCGATGATAGCATATATAAAAGGGATCATCCTAACTATGTGTATGCACTTAATTCATCTTGAGAAGAGTTCAAAATCGAGTTATGAAATGCAAAGAAGGTTAAACCCATAAATGAAATAAGTTGTATGAGCTGAGGTATTGAAATTGCTAGATGTTGGTGTCATTTATCCTATTTCTGTTAGCACATGGGTTAGTTCAAATCAAGTTGTCCATAATGTTGGAAATATTCCCTAAACTCAAACATATGATTTACCTTTATGGATATTTCATTACCTTTTATGGTTATAAGGGGCAAGTTTATTTGTTTAAAAGCAAATGTCACATTAATTGTTATGTGTTTACTCAATAAATCCCAAGAATATGAAGTCAAGAGAAATCAATCTAAAGAAGCTAGATTAAGGAGACCTTCCTGTTACTACCCTCATGTCCTAATGTATTCCTCATCTTAGGATGGCATTGAGAATGCATAAGGACCAATACCTACTATGTCTACTTAATTGGGAGGATGACTAGTCTCACGTCATTCATTTAGAGACACTGAGAGAAGTATGTAGGTGCTCAATGAAGAGTGAGTTCATTGAACGTGATCAATCAAGAAATCTTGTATGGAAGTTTCACTTACGTGTCAAACAAGATTTCTAACTTGCAACAATGTGTTGAGGCCAAAAAAGTCACGAGAAGCCCAAAGACATTTAAAGCTCAATATAACATATAATGTTGGTCATGCGTTAATCTAAGCTGTATTTTGGGAATTAATTCATTAAATAAATATAGAAATAGTGTGCATGCCATGCCAAGCCAATAATACATTTTTCATATATCAATCACCTACCTAGCTCACATGAACCCAAGTCATGTGGTTTATGAGGCTTGCACGAGGGATTGTGATGTGGAAGGTTATGGAGGTCCACAAGGCCCACGGAAGCTCTTGGATAATGAAAATTTTGGGCTAGCTACTTGGGAGCCACAAAGTCCAAGCCCATTGCTTGGAGTTCTCCAATGTGGGTGAGCAAATGAGATATTCTTCAAGCACTTCCTTTTACCCATAGGAAATAGTCATTTTTCACTACCTAGCTTTACTTGCTAGAAATAAGAATGTCCCAATGCTCCCTATTATCTGCTGGAAACAAGCCAATTCCAACACTTCCTTTTACCCATAGGAAATAATCATTTTTCAATGCCTAGCTTTACCTGGTGGAAATAAGAATGTCCTAATGCTCCCTTTTACTCTTTGGAAATAGACTAGCTCCAACACTTCCTTTCACCTATTGGAAACCAAAGAGAGCCTTCACCTTCTATAAATTGGGAGGTATTGCCCATGCAAAACCAACTCCTCTTGATTGCCGCAAGCCTTTCAGCAACCATGAGAACTCACCCTTTCTTCAGCTACTGCAAGTATTCCAGCAGCCATCACAGTCATTCCTGAGCCATCAACCAACATCTCTTGGTTGCTCAAGCACCCCAGCAACTATCAGACCACCTTCCTTCCTCCTTTCAGCTGCTGCAAGCATTCCAGTAGCCATCCCAGCCATTCCTCAGCTATCACAACCATTTCTTCTACTTTCTTGGCTTGGAAATCCTCCATCTTCCCTATAAAGCCTCACAAAGCATAACTCCAAGCTTTTCCTTCCTCCTCATACCCTTCCAAGCTATAAACACCATAGCCTTCAAGTCTCAAGCTTTTTCTTCCATCATCCTTCTCTTGAAACTCTTAAATCACCATAGCTATAGCCACAAACAACAAGTTCTCAACTCCCAAACTCAAGCCTATCCACACCAAGCCAAGCACATACATTCTCATTTGCTAAACTTACAGGTCTTTAGCTCCCACACTCCAAGCTCTCTTGCCAAGGTCACATAATGTTGGTTCAACATCATCAGGTCATCTTCAACCATGCAAAAGCACGACCAAGCTCTCTCTCTCTCTCTCTCTCTCTTCCTCTAAAAGCTCCATCTCGAATCTGAAACACTTATCCTCTCAAGCTAAGTTGAAACCATAGTCATTACCTTTTTGGTAAGAAAACGCAGACATCGCAAGCTCTTTGTCTAGCTGCCAAAAACACCCAAAATCTCAAGCCTTAATCCTTTCTTTATGCTCATTTTCTCTTAGCTCCCATGCCACAAGCTTCTCATGCCAAGCCTAGTAGTATCTTGATTCACCAAAGCACTTTATGGCGGTCCAAGAATCAACAAGCCCAGATGAGCCTTCCGATGGAAAAAGACCCCAACACAATGCAAAGTTAATCTTTAGACATGAGGCAACATAATTACCTTGTGAAAAGATCGTTGATATTTGATTATGTCAAATAGTCAATCCCAATTCGGGACTTGGCTCAAGACATCGTTAGGGCCCTTGATGTATTCAAAGAGGCATGTGAGTGTTGTTGTGTAGATACAGCTGCACCAAAATGGATTCAGTTGCATCCTCAACTTGTGATACTCGCAAGTGCACGAGCCGTTGGTAGTTTAGCATATGTAAGTGCGAGGTCGATCCCACGAGGATTGGTGATTGAATGATCCAATTCATTTCCCTACACAAAACATAAATGAAAACAAAAGGAAATAAATACAACAAGAAAGAAAGAAAATAACTAACTCAAGCAGATAAGTTCCCAAGTTCAATTTAGATTAATGGATTGATTCTAGCTAAAGTATGATTAAGCCATGGTGTGTGGTCATAACCTTGTGTTCCTAATTCCCTAATTTGATCATTTGTTGTCTAACCTAAAATTAAGCATTAGGAACCCATTAAGCATAGAAGAACAATTTAAACAACCAAGCATGTATCTAATCCCTGTTGTCGAATGTCCATACATACTCTTCCTATTCATAGTTCAATTCGAATTAAAGCATGGTGTATACTCTTAATTCAAACCAAGATAGCTAACATGCAAGCCTAAATGGTGATCAATCATTCAAACTAGCATATTAACTTATAAGCATAATGAATAAGAACATGAACCATAATTGAAACTTGGAAACTAATCAAACACTTCTCTAGAGCTCCCTTCCCTTCTCGCCCTCAAATTCTCTTAGTTTTCCTTTCTAGTTCACAATTGATTGTAACAAAAATCCTTTTACTAAATTTTCCTTTAAATCTTTCCAAGTTCTACTTTAATTTTCATTGTTATGTAAATTCTTTTCTTTAGTTTCAAGTTTGATTAGTTTCCAAGTTTCAATTATGATTTTTGTTCTTATTCATTATGCTTATAAGTTAATATGCTAGTTTGAATGATTGATCACCATTAAGGCTTGCATGTTAGCTATCTTGGTTTGAATCCAAGAGTATTGAGTCAGTTACTGTCACAGGCCCCCGTGCGGAAGCAAAGTAGGGCATTGTTGTGTAGATACAGCTGCACCAAAATGGATTAAGCTGCATCCTCAACTTGTGATACTCCCAAGTGCACGAGCCGTT
>NW_018921480.1:27063-55274 GCF_002207925.1 Prunus avium
TACCAGGATTTCTAGGGTCTCATCACCATACTTCACGATCCCAAATGTCGATTGGATTGCCCACTTGCTCTAATCAGACTCCACTATGCGCAAATTCAGCCTCGATTACTCATCCAGGGACTCTTCCTATAAATACAAGGCTCGAGCTACATTCAAAGGGTTCAAACACCAAAACAAGCCTCCCACGGAGCAACTTATTTTCTTCTGTAATGCACTTTCAATATCTTTACTTGCTTTCCTAGGAGTAGTGTTAGGTTGTAAGCAGAATCCATTCATCAATATATCATACGACCCTTGATTTTCAAGGCGCCGGAGCACCATCTCTGTTTGTTCGCTCACTCACCCCATATATCACATGACCGTCGCTCCCTGAGCAGCGCGCCGGAGCACCGCCCAAAACCCACCACCAACACCATCACTCGACGGCCTTGTAGTTCAGGCCGTGAACCTAACAGCCGAGACCAGTTCCTCTCTCAGCTACAATCGTTTGACCAGGAAGACAGATCAAACAGGCGCACCATTCACCCATCCAACACTCACCTAAACATCAACGCACGGTAAACCGTGCTGGCACGCCCGCGCACAACCGCACCGCACCCAAAAGCAGGAAACCCCGTGTTAACGCACGTCCCCTCGGCCCGGAACTCCAGGCCGTGAGATTTGCGCGGCAGACACAACCACAAGGTAGTGCTTCAAGGGTAACTTCTCCTCTATCTCTCTCTTAGAAAAGCATTCTAAGATTTTGTAGTTCATTTATCACTTGGCTTAAAAGATACATGGGTAAAGCTTTTGTTTTTGAACTTATAGATGTATGTTTAAGCTTCCATTGCCAAGAAGTTGTTCAAATAAAGCTCGAAGTTTTTCTAATGATTTCCTTCACAAATTTATTTTATCCTTTATTTGGAGGAGGGGGTGTGACAACTGCTTCGGGGCTAGACTGGCAACTCATGGTGTTGAGAAAGATGTTGTCCAAAAACTTAGGTGAAAATCAATGAGATGTCGATTCCCACTGACAACGCCAAATTGTTGATTCCTAAATTTGGTTCAACAACGGGACAACCTCTTTGAGATCGAGGTCGAACAATTTAACCAGACTAGGTTGACGTGACCAACCAAGTTGTCCTCAACAATCTACAAAAAAGAAGAGCTAATGGGAGTTTGA
The DNA here is from genome assembly GCF_002207925.1 of Prunus avium. The sequence continues at coordinate 28,226 of NW_018921480.1, forward strand.
CACCGGTGTGGTGTCAGCCAAAGACATTTCGATGCTTAAGTAAGTCAAGTGCTTGAGAGAAAACTATACGATAGATTTTGGTGCTTAGAATTGCATACCTTGGAGAGACCGTCGTTTAGCCTTTTTGACATCCTAGATGATCTAAAACCTTTTGGGAGTAGAACTCAAGAATGACTTAGTACTCCTCGGACTTGGTCTCCCCTTAGGTAGGCGTATCCTGGTGAACCTAAAATATCCTAGCTCATTTAGGATTAGAAGTCCTCTTAATGAACACCATGTAAATTAGCCTGAGGTCTGAGGTCAGCTTTACCCACATCGCCCCAATTTCATAACCAATAGTACGAGCCCACCTATTAAGGTGGGAAATATATATGACAATTAGGTTCGAGCTCAACTCGACCAATTGGAGATGAAAATATCGACCATGTAGATAATATTAGGCCTCCAATTTATAGATATTTCGGGGGATATATCGTTATCATTCTAGGTATCGCCGAAAATCGACCAAAAAAAAATATAGATATTGGCTTTAAAACATAGATTTTTGGAGTAAAACTTTCATAGATAGATGTTAAGTACAACCCATTTACACACCAAATTCCTATTAACAATTTGATAAAATAAATCATTAACAACCGAACCAATAACAGAACAGAAGCCTATAAAAAACTTAATAAAGAACTCATTGACAACCCAACCCATTAACAAAACAAAGACTTAACCCAACCCATTAGAAGGCATGGGACTTCATGATAAAGAAAGATTTAGAGACAAAAGTTGAACCAAAAAATAAAATAAAGAAGAAACCAGTGCAGACTCACACCAGACATAAGATAAAGCTGAGGCACAGGTAGAAACCAGACTTTCACCTTGCCTAAAATACCACCCACACAAAGAGGCATAGGCAGAGGTACCCGAAAAAGACTGATGTTCAAAGAGAAGAGAAGATAGAGGTTAAAAGCTAGTGTCCCAAAATAATCAGTAGATTATTTGAGTCTTTAGGTTGATTCAGTTTCCGGGTTAGATTTTTGGATTTGAATTTGCATCGTCTTCCTTCGATTACCTTCAAAACTGACGAAATATTTTTAGGTTATTTGGTTGGTATCATGGAAATATCGGACGGTTCGGCTAGAGAAATAGGCTTACCCCATGTATCGATGTCAACACCTAAAAATAGCGATACATCAGTCTTGACCGACATTTTCTTCCAGGCTCAGTTTGGTCACTTGCATTTTAGCTCAGCTCCACCTAGAGATACTTACAACAACACTAGTTAGCTCATAGTTCTCCTTGACCAAAACAACTTTTTTTGTTTTTTTTAATCTTTACTATTGTTAGACTAATTAATCTGAACTGTCTACAGAAGGAAAAAAAAAAAAGGTTTACAACAACAATGCATCATCAATAAGATCAAGATCTGGTTCATCCTGCTCAAGATCAATATACCAAATACCAAAACGAAGCCAATTGACACCCACCACCCACTCGGGAGGTTATAAGAGTTATGGCCTCATCAATTGATCCAACAGTTCAGAGATAAAGCCTCATCTATTGATCCAATGGTTAAGAGATAGAACCTCGTCAAAACATGCCTTGTAATAAGGCCCTCACTACAGAATTCTTGGGAGCGTAAGAGAGCTTCGAACATGTAAATGGGTCTTGTTGGACTTCTTAAGCTACTCAAAATTTGGTCATCAAGCGAGCACTTGTGAAAGATTTCAATTGCAAAACCATCAATCAGCGCCAGAATCGGTCACCGGACAGCATTAGCAGCCACGACTCATTTAAACTAACTGCTTCCTCAGTTGCATTTGGTATTGAGGAATGGAACCCCAAAGAATAAAAATCTTCCAATGAGAAGCAAAATGCTGTGGCAGTAGTTAGAGAAAATAGAGAGAAGTGACATAAAGTAAGGCAAGTGCATTGTTCAGCTGCATAAAGTGGATCATCACATTACGGTAAAAATCTAAGAAATATTCCAAATACATAGTTTAATAACGCTTAAGGTTACACAGCCATCTCTGAATTTGATTCACCATGTCTCTAGGCATGCCACCTATATATGAAATGGAATTTAGTCCCAAGTGCAGTACATGAGGCTGCTCCTTCCAGGAAAATGATTCAAGAAAAGCATCAGCAATATGAAAAGCAGCATAAAAAACGTTGGCGTAAGTGCTCAACTAACTGAGACTACTGTTTTCTTGGCTGCCCTTGCATTTTAAACCCCCATTTTTTCCGATTAGGATTTGTTACACCAAAGGCAGAAAACAAAGCAAGAGACCTAACTCATGATGCAACCAAATCAGGTGTTTCCGCCTCGATAGATAACAAAGCTGTATGCACTTTGTCCAACCAACCGTCCAGCCTATCGCGCAATGATTTGATCTGCGGAATTCCCAAAACTCTTGGTTGCACCCAGGACACATGCACGGTTTCCTCAACTTGATCAATTATTCCCTCAATCAAATGAACCTGCAGTAAGCATCTCCTATAATTATTCAATCGAGAAATTTACAATAACTAAAAAAAGACATTTGAATTACAAACATACAATTGTCCAGATGAACCATTACCATAAACCATATATCATGTAATGACCAGATAGACAACAAGGAGCATTCTATCTCGGTTAAATTTGATAAGGTATTTGTTTTCTTTCTATTTCTTAGTAGTGCCAAAAGCAAAGTCATAAGGAAAATCATTCCCCACAACACCCAAAAAAAAAGGAACTGAAAAGACAACAGAACAGAAGTTAAGGAAATGATGGGTCAAGAACAAAGCCAGAACATCACTTCCATTCTAGGTCTTTCCTTAATATAATGATCATGCAAGACGGCTATACAACTACCAAAACATTGAGATCCAATTCTCTTAACTGGCAAACAAACACACCATTACTATGCTGAATTTATCAATAACTTTAGAATTAGGATATATCGTATGTAGCACAAACACTTCTAGAAGAGGGGGTGGTTGGACACAATTTGACAAAATACCTCACATATTTCAACAAAATGATATATAATTTCTACTCAAATGAATGCAATCGTAGAATTGGATATATTTCATTCAAAGAAAATAATTATATATCGAAAGAGTATTATTTTTGGGAATATTTTGATTAATTCAAAAAATTAAAGCAACAGAAACTAAATCATTATGTAAAATATGTTACACATAAATGCTATATATATAAAATTATTTAAACTCATTTCCATGCTCGTCATGTGCACAGCTTAACCTGTATTGCATACCCATAAAGTACACACAAAATATCAAAGGCCAGTGCTATAAAACTAAATAAATCATGGAACCTACTAGATATGTGCAAATAAGGTTTGAACGCTCAATAATACCATATACATCAGATATACCATGTTCATCTGACCAAATTTATAATACTAGCCCTCTTACCAAGTTAAAGTTCAGTCTCTCAAACTAAAAGTTTTTTTTTCTTTTCTTCAATGTAGGGTAGTTAATCTTTACTTGTTCAAGAGTCATACATTGACAACCATGAACATAAGACTGGAGTCTTCCATATTAGCATAGATATGCAAGTAGGGAAATCAGAATAGGCAGGGGGCTGTACACCTTGGATGATTCTAATATTCATAAAGATATCAAAATCTGAATTCATTCACTGTCCATCAAGTTCTCAGAAAAGAAGAACATACAGAAAGACTCTTCACAAGAAGATGCTCCACATCCTCGACAGAAAGTTTCGTACGCTCTGCAATGATACTCAAAGGTATAGTCCTATCTTCAGATGGCCGGCTGCAAGGAACATGTCAACTTAATGGTAATTCAAAAGCACTCAGAGAAGAATAATTTCTCATCTGGCACAGATTACAATTGAAAGGATGATCATTGACCAAAGAAAAAAAAGAAGGATGATATACAACATGCAAACCTGAAGATAATTTCCATCAAGCACAGAATGTTAATCTTCTCCAAAAGCTTCTTCTCATTTTCAACTAAAGCTGGTTGAGCTCTAAGAGCAGCATTATGCACACGACATAATTCTTGATAACGAACTAAATCACCAGAGTTGAACGCTTGAAGAATATAGTAAAGCCACTCTACCTTTGTCCCTAGAAGACTCTTAATCTGCATAAGTTGTTAAAAGAGGTCATCGATCAAAAAAGAAAAGCAGGAAAAACAGTTTAATATAAAGAGGTCTACACACTTCAGAAGAAGCACCTGCCAACTTGATACATAATTAATATCTATCAAAGCTGTAGGTCATCCAAGAAACACAAATGAACAGGAGGGTGCAGGCATCCTCGGTGGGATACTACAGGGAATTCAGATCATAAAACCACATGGTTCTCTAAACCATTGTACAAACACTATGTACAAACTTATTTGTCTGTAAAGAAGCATGTACACATATCATAATAGGCTGCATAAAGTCAAGTCGGAGACTCCAAACACTTCATGATAATCCATAGCAGTTGAAATTAATAGTAATTGGTCATACTTAGTGATCTCAGCTGGGAGAGTGGAAATAAAGCCAAACTGTAAAGTGTATAATAAATAGCAGTATCAACAAGAATGTGCCTTGCAATTGAGATCCATGCTTGGTTGAGAATACATATCTTCATTTCTGATCAATCCAAATCCAATGTTATAATATTTGGTGCAAAAGCTTTTCAAATACAGCAACAAAAACATCTTGTTTATCTTTAAAGGGAACTCTTTAAGTAGTGTAATATGAAAGCGAAAAAAAAAAGGGAGAAACAATGCACAAATGTTCTTACAATAGGATGTGCAAGCAGCTCTCCAAAGTTGTAGATGTTGTCTCCCAGGAGCGCAGAAAGGGACAAATCAAATGCCAAATCCTTGCATATGTTAAAAGCAAATTAAACCGTCAAAATCACATCATGGATTAAAGGACGCAAACTGTCTAACGGCTACTCAGCAGTAAAATTAAGTGAGCCACATATGGACAATTAATTCATAGGATCTGCAAGATAAATCTTACTGTCAATAGAGGCTATCATTTGTGCCCAAACCAAAACCTTTCAAATGTATACTGAACCAGTGAAAAGATAAAAGGCAAGTGTGAAATCCTTAGTTAATTATGGATTGATCAAAGCCTAAGTTCAAAACAATGCACACTACAACTCCATTTAGCCAAGTGACTGGATTCTCTTAGAAATCTTCATGTATAAAACAAATATTTCCAGGTTTTCACCAAATAGAAATCCTCAATTAAATGACAAACAAAAATGAACGCATTTTCTCCTCTTTCATTAATCTATAATACGATGGATAAATTTTATATTAAACCATTCCTATTCAAGAGCTTAAAATTCAGCTCCCTGAGATTGACCTTATTCCACATTTTACCCAATATCTCCTTTATGTTAAGTTGCATTCCCTAAACTGGACTGTTCAGATTATGTTTACAATCATATTGGTAAGTAATCGTAGCAGATGGTAGAAGATTTTCCTTTTCATTTTTATTTTTTCCATTTGGTATATAAAAGATTTAGAAATAAAACCTATCTTCGAATGCCTTGGAAGACTTGAATCCAGGCATGGAATATACAAACTATAAGAAACCATTCATCTAAAGTATGCAACCACAGGTTTCAAGCCTTTCCAATAACATAGAATTTCAAAATAGCGAAGGGCTGTAAAACTTAGGAACAACTGCAAAAGAAAAATGGTTTGCTATAAGATTATATATAACTGCATACCAGCTTAAATGATTCTGAGAGAGACTCCACTGATGTGTATGCTAGATAAAGAAGAGCACTTTTGTAGAACTCAGCAAATTCCTGACGGAACTTATGGTATTGAGATGAAACCCAATAATAGCTAGCATATACAGATGGATCGATGTCAGTCATACTGTCAAGTGTACTCTTTCCATCTTCTAGAAGTTTTTTGCACTCTTTCTGGTCTTCTTGCTCAAGTTTGAATATTGCTATTTGCATCTTAATGTAAAGGATTGGCTCCTCTATCCGTTGCTCTCTAGTGGCTTGAAGCTTCTCAATCACCCCTTCAAGGTAATTGATAGCAGCTTCCTTCTCTGGATACTGCCGAGAAACAATTACTGCGAAGTGTGCAAGCTTCAGAAGGTTGATTTTAGTCTCAAAATCAGTGATGAAATTGTGATATAACTGTATCAGAGCATCGCCAGCCTGATATTCAATAATAAGAAGCCAAAGTCAGATGCAGGAAGGAAGGAGACATGCAGAAAATAGAAGTATACTACTGGAATTCTTTCCTGTCAAGAACAAGTAGAACACACTTGCACTACATCCAGACATATTGTTAGCAACAAAATGTTCTATTACTACCATTTTAAGCATTAAAAAATCATATATAAAGTCATCTGGCAAACAAAGATTCAGCACTTCAATGATTAAAAAAACAAAACTTGGTAAGTTAATGAGATTTTTCGTGCAAATGGACATGAGAAAACATAGAACCAGATAAACCCCATGCAAATTAGCTTTGTAGGTATCATCAATTCTGTTGACAATTTCTATAAAGTAATAGATTAAATGCAACCTAATCTCATTTCAAGAAGCACAAGTTTGTAACATAACATTATCCTGATTAAGAAAATTCAAAAATTAAATTCCTTAGGACAAACACCCATAACCTAGATTGTTTCTTCACCATGTCATATTTAGAAGGCACAAAGGAAGCTAAACATGACCAGTAAGGGCTTGTTTGGTAGAGAGGACTAGACTAGACTAGAAAAATGCCTACATTTCATGTGCATTGAAGGCATAATATGGATATGTTGCCTAACTTGGAGGAAGAATGGGGACTATCTATAAGAGGTTGATGACTAAAACTTACCAATTTCAAGGGGATTAGGGGGATAAGTTTTAGTCATCAACCTCTTATGAATAGTCCACCTTCATCCTCCAAGTTAGACAACAATATCCATATTAGCCTTGATTGCACATGAAATGTAGGCATTTTGCTTGTCTAGTCTAGTCTAGTCTAGTCCTCCCTAACAAACGAGGCCTAATGACTTACAAAGCAATCATTGAGTGTCCATGGGATGAGGGTAGCACACCTAGTTCCATACTAATGCATGCCTAATCTGGTTAAATGCCAATCAAGTTACATGCATGCCTAAATGTTACAAATAAACATCTCGTGATAAAAGCACCATACAGAAATTGAAAATTGTAGACAAATTATCATACTTATTACCTCACATTTGGGGCAACTACAATCAAGAAGTGCTCAAATTATGTTCAAATATGTCATAATACAAGCTCTTAGAAAAATATTATTGTCAGATAGTCCCTTTATAGAGTTCATTTATTGTACTGTTAACAATTTGGAGTTTCAATTACTGCCACATTTTATGTGCTAAGACTCTCAAATCTAATTAATTTGATATCTTAATCTACGAAAACATCACATCTGGTGAAAAATACATTGACAAAGAGAAAAAAACAGAGAGTATGGGGCAACTTTGGTAAAGGCACTTGGTTAGTAGCTTAAAGTTACATGTTAAACTTTACTTTACTTGAGCCATCAGTTGCTATACAATACATGGGCAATACGAAACACTTTAAACAATTTTGCTATAATCACATAATACCATACCCACAACACAGGAACCTAATTTAACATCCTTAGTTGTCCTCTCCTCCAGGCAGCAAAGAGAGTCATATTATTCAACAAAATATACATATATATGTATGCATATCAACAAAAATATCAGGATCGTAGATGTAATGAGACCACAGTCCATGCTATTTTTTATTTTTAAAAAAATACAAGTGATAGTCTAAACTACAAGGAGGAGGGGAGTTTCTCTCACACACACTACCAAGGTGTCATAGGGGTTCGAACTTGAGACCCCTGGTCTGCAAATCAAGGCCCTTCCACAATCCATGCTAGTTGAACGGATCACTTCTAACAGTTTCAAACCAACTAGTTACCTCCCAAATAAAAATTTGATTTAATTAGAATGAGTTCCAAGGAAATTAAAACCCAGAAAAAAAATGTCACCCCAGGGTTAAACCTTCTGCTCCTCTCTAATGATTAAAAAACTAGGATCTACAAGAACTCATTGCTCCCAGAGGAGAAACTCTCAAAACTAGAATCCATGACCCATTTCTTTGACCTCTAGTTACTCAAATCACCTAAAATGAGTGGAAAAAAAATTAGCACAAGCTTTCAGAGATTTATAGTAGGGTTTCACTTAATGCAACCAAAGCATTAAAATCCAAATATTTCTTCCCCCGTAACTTCTGCATTTTCTCCAATACTAAGCAAACTCTCCAACCTAAGTGCAGAAAAAAAAAACTATATGGTACAATCTCAACCACAGAAAACCCTAATTCCAGAAAAGAAATTATAAAAATAAAAATAAAAAAACCTATTTTTGTCATCCAAACGCCCATTTCCCATTACTGTTCCCAAAAAAACCCTAACTCAGCAAAACCCAAAGAACACTTCAAGCCGCAAACTAAGGATTTCACAATCCCTAAATCTCGACCAAAGGACAAAATTCCCGAACTCACAGTCACACATCCACACACTGAAGCATAAGCATCAAAGAAACCAAAAATTGGGGTGGGAAACAGACCTGGAACACGGCGAGAGCAACAAACTGCTCGAGCTTGAGAGTGAGCTGGTGCCATAGCTTCTTCTGGTACAGATCTGCGAGCGAATTGTACCAATCGGAGAGCTCCGGATGCGCGTTGCGCAACGACTCCAGGTACTGCAGCGCGGCCATGCCTGATTCAGAGAGAATTTGCGAGGGTTGGGAGACCTAAGGCCTTGTTTGGTTTGTATTTATACGAATCCGAAAAAACACCTTATTTAGCTTGTGCTCAAAGAAAAGAACACAAAAGTGATGAAAAATCTTTGCGCTTTTATCCGTGTATTTGCGTAAATATACAGAAGAGCCGGCATAGCAACTAAAAGTCGGGTCGGGTCGGGTCGGGTATGAGAGTTATGGTCTTTAGACCATCTCCAAACATAAAAGGGCTAAACCTAAATTTTCACCCTTTAAAATACAATTATTCATGTATTGTATGGACTCAAACAATTTTTTCCTCCAACCTTTAGGCCATCTCCAACCCAAATGGGGCTAAACCCAAATTTCTCCCCTTAAAAATACAACTATTCATGTATTGCCCGGACTCAAATTATTTTTTCCTCCAATCATGCATACTTATAATTTGAGTCTGCAACTTTATTAACTTGTTTAAAAATGGTTAACCCCTAAAATTTTTTTTGGGTTAATTTTTCTTAACATTATTTTTATTTCAACATTTGTGATTTAATTTTCTAAACATTTTAACCTAAAAAAAATTCAAAATCCAAAACATAATATAATTTCACTTAAAAATCAAAACATATTAAGATAATGACAATCACAAAATTATTTTGGGTTGAATCTGATTTAGAGTAATAATAAAAATTAATCTTGCTGTTGGATTTAAATTTCAACCATTGGATGTGAATTTTTCCCATCGAGATTGCTTAAAAATATCCTGGGCATTGATTATATGTAGAATGAAAAAAAAAAAAAAGTTGACACAGCAACTATGCAGTCGTTGGATTGAAACAAATAGTTGTTCTGGGTTTGACACGTGCGCAAGTAGCATGGGCAAGTTGGTGATAGGTGGTCCATGTAGCTGGGGTCTTCACGTGGCTCCTTGGTTTGATGCAAATTGGGCCCCACAACAATTCCTCATGGACTGGAAAGCTGGGCCAAATACCGCCCCACATATTAGTCTGCCTAAAATTCCCCCCCTCCCTATACATGCATTGGGTATGAATTTGGGCCAAATTTTGGGATTTTTTTGGGTTTAGCCCCAAGGTTGGAGAAGGCCTTACAAGACTCAAAATTTGAGTCTGCTTCTTTATTAATTGTTTAAAAATGGTATATCTCTACAATTTTTTATTATTATCCAAATAGTTGACACATCAACCCCCGTTGCATAGTTATGTACTGCTTGAGCAATAAATTATATGTTACTGGATTTAACTCCATTATTACTTACACATCTCAAACAACCTTGTGATATCTAATTTCGTTCTAAATTTAGAGTGTGTGCACTTCTCAACCCTTAAATGCAATTCATAGATAAGCATTGGATTCAAACCAAACGACTCAAAGCATCCATGTGTTGTGATAGGACCTGTCCCGAATTCCCATTTGGAATACAAGATGAACCCTATGCATGTCCAACATCTAGCAGATGTCGATCTCACTTTACCAAAATGCCCTTAATCCTAAATTGCAAAACAACCAAGGGGTTTGACTCCTACCAAAAATCCGGCAGAATCTCCCCTATGAATGGCTAATAACTTAAAATTTCACTTGTAGATAAAACACATTTTCAACCATCCCAAATGTTCATAATGCACAAGCTAATTTCACACACCAACCACAATCCAAACCATTGGCCTCATGCCTCACAAAACCCTCTTGGGCAATATCAGAGCAATACTAATCAGATTAAATTTACAACAACAAAAGTTCTACGAAGTAATAGAAGGAAAATCCTACAAGAAGACAATCTAGTAAGCAGCAAAATAAGGAAAGGCCTTACATGGTAGTCTGGAACTCATCTATCTACTGCATGAGGGCACAAAACAAGAAGAGTGTGAATGGACAAAAGAAAGTTTCAAAAATAATTATAATGAACATACTAACCCCACCGTTTTGTAAAAAAAACCCTTTTGAAATCCATAAAAAAACCTTTTGTATACCCATACAGAAAAGAGAAATGATATTTATATATACATACATATTAACAATTTACTCATAATCGACTAAAAGCGAACATCCCAAAATCAAATGAATCCAAAAGATAAATAACCAAATCATGTCATAAACAAACCAAGTGATGAACAAAAGAAACCAGAATAAAAAGTAAACATTTCCACATCAACCGTTATCCAATACCAATACTAAGAATACAAAACTCAACTCTTTAGGTTAACAAAAATAATCTCAAATCAAGAAACTTATAGGTATAAACAAGTAATTAAAATCAGGTCCGTAAACCATCTGAAACTAGTAAGTACTAAAGTCTCAAGTTAAAAACCCAATTGTATCAATATAAAATACTCCACCAAAGTGTACTCAAGGGAAACAAACTCGTTGAACCTCCCCACACAAAATGAATAGGGTGTCAAGGAAAATCCTCGCAACTTGTTTTCCTCTTTTCACCTGATGCAGTGGACAAAAGGAACTTTTGGTCCTTCTTCTTTTGAGTGCGGGGCGTGCCACCACCAAGCCACAAATTTGGGCTTGAATGGAATGTGAGTAGATGGATATGTTGCGCTTCTAACTTCTGATCAAGCGATTGATCGGCCAAGCAAGGAACCTCCTCTTGGCCTAGGTTCTTTCACTTCCTGGGCTCGAGGATGGTTAGGCTTCGTATGGATGTTTTTTGTGATTTTTAGGTTTTTAAGTGAAAATGGTGCAATTAAATTAAATGTGCATTTAAACGCAAAGACAAGAATTAAAGTGCGATAAAATAGATCAAAGTAATAAATAAAGCAAGAACGAAATAAAAGCGATAAGAACGATAAACTAAATTTAACTTGAAATTAAACTTAATGAAAATGCGATAACAATGAAAAGTAAAGCAATGGAAATAGACTTGAATTTAAAAGAAAGGATAATGTAAATTGCAAGAATTTAAACTTACACTAGGAAAAGGAAGAACTTGCTACACTAGGTGCTTGAAAAGTAAAATCCTAAGTCTAGGAAAAGAAAATGCAAGATGAAAAATAGGTTTGTGTGTCTGATGATGTGTGTCTTCTACCTTCGTTTGGTGAGGTTTATATAGGGCGTCTGTTGGCCCATGGGCTGGCCATTTGAATGGCCAAATGTCAACTCTTTTAAAATTCTTTCCTTTTGAGGTCTCATAAATCTGTGGGATTGCATTGATGAAGATATTTTGATTGCTTGATTCTCTCTTGCTTTGGAATATTCTGAATTATCATCAGCCTCCTTGATTTCTTTCCTTGTGAGGTCACTGCCACACGCATACACTCTAATGGAAATCCTAGGCACAAATCCATGGCTTGGGCTTTGCCCTCTGGGCTCCTTGGAATTACATGGGGCTGACTCTCTCTAGCCCAGCCGCCGAACTTCTCTAGCCCAGTCGCTACTCAAGCCCGACCGCCAAACTTCTCCAGCCTAGCTGCTACTCAAGCCCGGTCGCCAGGCTTCTCAAGCTCGGCTGTTACTACCAAAATGCTCAACCCTGGCCGCCATTCTCCTCAAGCCGGGCTGCCATTCTTCACGCCCGACCATCTTCTCGAACCCAACAGCTATTTTCTCTAGCCTGACTGGCCTCTCGAACTCGGCCGCTATTTTCTCCAACCCAGTCAGCCTATATTCTTCTCCGACCCAGCCAGCCGCTATTCTTCACTCCTAGAGTCAATTATCGCACCCAACCGTAACTCCAAGAGCCCGGTCGCTTGTGTTTTCGAAAGGTGCCTGGGTTGAGTGAATTTTCACCACCCCCAAACACAACTGCACTGGAAGAACAAATTAACATGTACAGGACTATCATGGCAACCGCACATGAAGAACATATTGATGTATGTGCATGCAAAAGTCTTGGCAACCGTATATGTACGAAACACTTGTGGGCAAAATTTCCTAGCAACCACACATGCATAATAAATCGGCATGTGTGGGCAATATCCTGGCAACCACACATGTCGAGCGTCCCCGATACATGTGTGGGCAAATCTCATAAGCGCATAGATGTTACTGAAGGCAACATGGTATAAAATAACCACATCCAAAGACAACTTATCATCTAAAGGCAACTAGGGTACCTAAGGTGGGTTTGAAAACCATTTCCCAAAACCTTAACACAAAACCACTTCCTCAAATACCATCAAATCTGTATTCATACAAGGTGGGCTACTCAAGCCATTTAAAACACCCCAAACATTGCTTTCCACAACGTAACTCAAAGATTTTTCCAAATCTTTCTCAAACCTAAATAAAGTTCACAAATATAAGAAAAGTCATGAAAATCTCATAAGTAAAATGAGTCAAAACCCAAGCTAGAGCTTAACTAAAGAAACCACAAACTAATAACAAGAATGGACTCTTAAATCATAATTCCAATAGTAAGCATTCAGAGCATAACTTGAGATAAAATCTAATCATAAGATCAATAAGGGTATAAAACATCAATATCGATAGATGAACATACAAGTGAAAACATGAACGTTTCTCCATAAATCCAAAAGCATTTCCCAAACTAAATCATAAAATAAGAAACCAATAATCAAGATCAATTAGTAGTAGAAATCATAATCAATGAACCTTTAATCGGAAGGTAAAATCCATAACGCAAGGCTAATAAGCACTTCCAAGCACTTCTCAATCCAAAACATCCTTAAAGAAATCATAAGCAAGAATAATAACCATATATAAAGGCTTAAAAACATTTTGAAGTATTAAACCATGATTTAGAAAATAAAGTCCACGGTATATAGGTATGAAGCTGGCAAAAATGTTGAGAATCCGTCGTCAATGGTAATCGGAGCTGTAGTACCTAGATTAAGAGAATTAAATCATTAAAATCTATTGAATCTAAAGAAACATGTTCTACATGATTGTTCAATTGTTTTTGCTGGAACATATCACCTTTGGAAAATCACTATAAATCGAGCTTATAATCAAATGGTGTCAAACTTTCTAGATCCCAACTAGACATATAAGACTTCATCTTTCCAAAATTGCATTGCATTTGGAGTTAAGGATTTATGTCAAAACTGAATCCCAAAACATGCTTTATGTATTTGGAGTTATATAGTACATGGCTTTACATATTTCTACACAACTATATATATGTTTTATTTATATATTTATTGTTGATATATCTTTACACACCTCTGAAGCTAAGAACTTTTGTTTATAAGTACTGTTGATATATATATATTCTAATTTGCAACTTGAATTATTAATTAGCTACATGATTGTTGGTGTCTAGTATTTCTTGTTAGGATATAATGTCACATGATGAAAATAGACCGGTAAAGAGAGGAAAAACTATTTCTTCTTTCTTCAGAAAAAGTGGTAATGATAACAATGGTACACCTTTTGTATCTAACGTTGATACTTCAATTCTTGAGGAACTCACTCATCTCGGATCTCAATTGACAGTTTGCATATTGTTCGTTCTACATTATCTCTATTAATTTGTCTTTTAAATATTTTAGAAGATGGATAGTTTTGGTTGATATTTATCCAAGTTACCATAGAGTGTGTTTCTTTTTTGTGTAACCTAAAATTAGGTTTGTATCAACTATAAGGCATTGTCATTTTTGGAAACTCGATTGGCTTTTTGCAATCTAGTCTAAAATCAATAAGACAAAGACCATTGCACAAAACCATCAAAGCAATGCTGAAAAGTTGAACCCAAAGAGTTTGATGTTGCTTCTTTAGAACGGGATCCATGGAAACGTACTCCAATTTGTGAACACTCAATCAATCAACGTGATGAGATTCGAAGGACATATATCAATTTGTGGCCTTATCAACCTATGATCTGAAAGTTCCTATAGGTCAATAACGGTCTACTAACCACGTACTAAGAGTTTGGTCATGATCCGAACCTTAGAATCATCCATCTAGAATACCCAAACATCTGATTCTCATTCCATAAATGTTTAAACAATCCTAGTGGTACGAGGAATGACATACTCCAAGATGGGATTGATTCAATGGTCCAATCATTCCCGATCCAACTATCCATTATAGGCGAAATTCCGATCGTAGATCAAACGATAGAATCTCACCAATTCGAGTATTCTCACTGGCACACTTCCAGTCGAGGTCCAACTATAGTGTCATTTTGTCACGACCCAGATGTACTAGCAAGATATTGTCCCCTTTGGGCTTGAGCACTCACGGTTTTGTGCATGGGCTCAAGCATATGCTATCTTGCCCAAAAGGCCTCTTGCTAGTAAGTTTAGTGCTCACACAGATAAGGCACTTCACCTTTGTGTTGCATTCTTCAGGGCTCACATGTCTAATTTGTAAGACCCGTGAGTTTGGTAAGAAGCAAGATCGGTGAGCAACCGCACACCTCTCGAGGAGGGAAAGGTGAAGTACCTTATAAGAGTAGTTGTTATCTCACCTAGTAAGACACGATTTGGGCAAGATAGCATAACCTTGACCCCAAGAAAAAATCCATGCAAGCAGTGCCCAAAGTGGACAATATCTTGCTAGTGAGAGTGGGTTGTGACAATTTGGTATCAAAGCTAAACCCCAAAAAGGGTGGATTGTAAGACCCATGAGCTTGGTAAGAAGCAAGATCGGTGAGCAATCCCACATCGCTCGGGGAGGGAAAGTTGAAGAGACCTATAAGAGTAATTGCTACCTCACCTAGTAAGAAGTGATTTGGGCAGGGCAGCATAAGCTTGAGCCTAATAACAAATCTGGTGGGGCCCAAAACGGAAAATATCTTACTAGTGAGAGTGGGATGTGACCAAAGAGCACTAGCATCCTCTCCTCCCTAGGTTGCCTAATCATTTACTTCGCTTCCCTTGGTGTAGAGAAGTTAGTAAGAGTGGGTTGTGCACAAGATTTCTTTATGAGGCCTTTATGCGCAAACGCTCAAAAGACATTGTCGTTGATGGACTATGCAACAATTACACTAACAAGTCATACAAGAATAAAGCATGCACCAAAACCATAAAGGAAACATGTACACAAAGAATACAAGAATTTATAGAGGTTCAGCATTGTGCCTATGTCCTCTTGGTGATATCCGAGAACTTCACTAGCATGAAAGAACCCATTTCTTTACAATAAAGAACCCCCTTTCCTCTCTCACAAACCCTAACTCTCTTTTCCCTCACCCTAGCTCAAACCCAATTTGATGCCCTTGTTCTCTCTCTTGCACTCGTTTGAAAAAACCTTAGCACTAAATTGCCTATTTATAGTTTATAGGACTTTAGTACAATCATACAAGAAATAGGAAACCTAAAAGTTCTCAAAGCCCAAGGAAAACCAATCCAAAAACTAGTAGGATCTGCGTGCACAACACGACTGCCGCTTGAGCGAGCCTTTAGTCCGCTCAAGCTCCCGGGTTTGAGCGAAAAACACCTCTTTGCTGCTTAAGCGCCTCATGCGCCAGACAGTCTGCGTAGGACCTGCAGCCCTTTCTAGACTTCGTTTCTTCATCCATTAGGTGAGCCAAGATCAACAATCTCCACCTTGGCGAGCCTAAACACCTTTGTGAAAATTATTGACCCTAAAACCTCTTGGAAACCATCCTGGTAATTCCCAAGAGCTCCACCTCAATATTTAGCATGCAACAAGATTGAGGAAGCTACAACGTTTGAACTTCTTAGATGTGATTTGCTTTGTCAAATAATATGAAGCATTCTTCACTGTTTGAACCTTCTTAATTGTAATGACCCCCACGTTCACCAAATCCCTTATCTAGTGGTACCGTACCTCAATATGATTAGACCTACCATAAAACACTTGGTTCTTGACTAAGCATATGACACTTTGACTACCACTTCGAACCACCACCAACTCTTTCGCGAATCCTCTTAGCCATATTGCTTCCTTAGAAGCCTCCATTTGCATCATATACTTAGCTTCAGCAGTAGACAAAGCACAAACTGATTACAGCACTGCTCTCCATCTAATAGGTCATCCACCACTAATGTAGAACATATGACGGAAGCAATTGAAGAGGAGTTGGAGAGACGCGCGCAAGGGCAAATCCGGAAAACTGCAAGTTTGGACTTCGAGCTCATATTTGGGCCCATGACCCATCGTTTAGAAGAGAATGGCCTCACGAGTAAAACTCATCGCTTTGCCATGATGTTGGGGCTTTTTCGGGCATCCAAGATTGTTTAACACCCCAAAATCGAGTTTTTATGTTTTATGAGTTTTTGGCAACTTTTTTAATTTTCCTATTTTAATTCCTTTTGGATTCCTAGGGTTTCTAGGGTATTAAAATGAACTTTAAACCCACCTAGGGTTATGTGATGTTATTTCAGATTATCAATAAACTTGAGGTTTCCCTCATTCTTCCTAGTGGATTCTAGAGTAGTGTGTTCTAGGAAAACATACCCCGTAGTAGACCTCCTCTTATCTAAGTCTCCTGCATAATCTGAATTCACATAACCTGACACACATACCTTGCCTTGTTTTTTTTTTTTTTTTTCAAACAAGATCTCAAACTTCTTGGTGCTATCAAGTACCAGGGAATCCACTTCACCGCATTCCAATGTTGTTTGCGCTGATTCGCCATATACCTTGAAACCACACTAATTGCTTTAGCTAAGTCGAGCCGTGTGCAAACCAACCTTGTGACAGCCAAAATTTGACCGCTTCTCAATCTCTCCTTATCTCCATTCCTAGGATCTTTTGTGCAAGACCAAGATCCTTCATGTCAAACTCCCTCCCAAGCAAAGTCTTCAACTTTTGGACCTTTGACATGTATTGACATGCAATTAGCATATCATCCACTCATCCACATAGAGTAGCAACATGATGATCTTCCCATCCTTAAACACATGAGTGTACACACAAAAATGCGATTCACATCTTCTATACCCAATCTGTCAAACCACTTGTACCAATGTCTTGGAGATTGCTTTAGCCCATACAATGACTTCTTCAACCTACAAACTAAATTTCCCTTACTTGCTTTAACGAACCCTTGAGGTTGACTCATGTAGATGACTTTCTCTAAGTCTCCATGGAGGAACGTCGTCTTCACGTCCATTTACTCCACCTCCAAGACCCGTTGTGCCACTATGAAGAGCAACAACCATATAGAAGTATGCTTCACAATTGGGGAGAAAATTTCATCATAATCAACTCCTTTCTTTTGTAGGTACCCCTTGGCCATTAGACGTGCTTTGAATTTAGTCGGCTCTTTCTCAAGTATCCCTTCCTTCTTCCTAAGCACCCACTTATAGCTGATAACTTTTTGATCTTTGGGTTTAGGAACAAACTCCCAAATGGAGTTCTGGTGTAGAGATTCCATCTCATCCATCACAGCATTCATCTAACTTTCCCGCTCTGTACTCTCAACTGCTTCTTCGAATGTGGTTGGATCTCCTTCACTTATGTTTAGAGCATAGTAAACTGCATCCTTATCCCATCCAAACTGTTAAGGAGGTTTGATGGTTCTCTTGGGCCTAGACTGAGCTATAGATGGCAGTTCCACTTGATTTTGAGCCTCTTCTTCTTCTTCTTCTTCTTCTTCTTGAGTTTGTTGTTGTTGCCCAAAATCCTCCACCTCAGTATCATACTTCACCACCTCATGAACGTCTTCAATTGGTTGCACTTGTGAAGTCTCCCCAAGCACCCTCCTTGGTGGAATAATGACAATTGTCTTTACTCCAACATACACCCTCACCTCAAATTTCTTGACATTATTCATAAGCATAGTCTTCTCATCAAACACTACATTCCTGCTTAGTATTCTCTTCCAAAGCTCAAAACCCTTCACACCACTCTTAAAGTGAAGAATATACATTCAAGAGACTTTGGTTTAAAGTTGGTTCTCCCATCACTAGGTATGAGAGCATAGGCACTGCATCTAAATACTCTAAGATTAGTTAAATCAATTGATTTATTAGACCATACCTATTCTGCACACTTGAAGTCAACATATCTTGATGGCAACCGGTGAACCAAATATGAAGTGTAGTTAACCATTTCTGCCCAAAATATCTTGGGCAAGCCGGCATGAATCCTTATGCACCTCTCATGCTCCATGAGAGTTCGATTCATTCCCTCCACGATTCTGTTTTTTTATGGGCGTCTTCTTCACGGTGAAGTGTCTTTTGATATCCATGCTCTTGCAAAACTCAAGGAATTTTCTATCCTTATATTCATCTTTGTCTTACTGCTTGAATACCATATTAGACAACTTCCCCATGGTACAATACTTGCAGAACTCAAGTTTTCAGCTATGCACTCCCTTCAAAAGCTTTCATTTGTGCAACTCTTACATGGCTTGCTCACTCATATGCTCTAGCCTCAAATACCAAAGTTGAGTCTTATCCTCTGTGTTCTTCTTGGTAGATATAGCTGCTCCACCAATCATTGCCGTACCACATAGTCAATACAGGTAGTTAGGTTGAATCTCTCCCTTCATAATCAAAAGTGAACCCCTTTGAGACTATGAGCTTCCCTCCCATGGGCTTGTAGGAATAGCCATTATTGTCGAAAATACCGAGGGAGATAAGGTTCTTCAACTTTGGTATGCACCTAACCATACCCAATGTCCTAACAATGCCATCATACATCTTAACCTTGATAATAACCGTTCCTTTGACTCTACAAAATGAGCCATCTCGTTGCCGTCATCCTTCTCATAAGTGTCAAATCAAGATTTGTTTGAACGCATATGATATGAGTACTCAGAATCCAAAATCTAGTCAGAAGATGAAGACAACACACAAGCTGATCCAACGAAAAAGGAAGCTGAATCAAATGACAACAAAAATTCTATTGATACCTTAAAAATTGATTTTAGGGTCAATATCCCTATATGTAAAGGAGATGTTGATCATGAAAAGCTAGATAATTAGATAGACACATTAGAAACTTATTTCACAATTTATAAGTATTCTAATGTGCAAAAGATAAAATTTATGAGTTTAAAACTTTCACGCCATGCCCTTACGTGGTAGAAGTCCTATCAGAGATGCTATGATGTCTCAGAATTGAGTTGGAAGAACTTCATGATGCTCTTGAGAAAACAATTTTATCCAGTTACCTATGAAGATGAAAGATGGCAACACTTTTGACAAAGATTTGGCCAAATTGTAGAAGAGTATACAAGAGAGTTCCACAACCAAGGGAGATCAATCTCGATGACTATGACGTTTTCATGAACTATATTGGAGGTCTTGCCGACTACATACGAAAAGAACTGAAATTGGTCACCGTAGATACTATTGAAGAAGCTACTGTGAAGGCCATTGCCATTGAGGCAAAAAGTAAAAGAATTGACAAGAAGGATGACAGATCAAAACCTGTCAACAAAACTGACTACCAGGAAAATGGGAAGCAGAGCAAGGAAGGCCAGACACAAAAGGTTTACCGTGATCATTATTAAACCAGCAGACATGCCAAAGACAAGTGATGGATACTCCATCCTCAGTTTCTGCCGAAGCTTGAGAAAAACAACAAGGGAAGAAATGACAGAAAAGCTAGCTTGATTGCGCAACAAGTAGAGGAGCTTCTAGAGTTAAAGCAACCTCATGTTACACTTGCCCTTTTGACAAGACCAGCAAATACTGAAGACACATACAACCATGAAAAGTTGTTTCATGTGAATATTTAGGTGAAACAAAGTGTTGTACAAGCTATCATTAACCCTGGAAGTCAGAAAAACTTGATTTCAGAGGCTTTGGGTTCAGAAGGACGTTGACTTACAAATCACAAAGCAATGTACCTTCAAATTTGCTATCACCAATTGATATATTGATGAGGTGACATTTGAGGTGGTTCCTTTGGTTGTTTGCCAAGTCATATTAGACAAACCATATTTGTAGGACTGAGATGCCATTCGCTATCGGAGGCTTCACAACTATCGACTTGTGAAAGATGGGAAAGAGTTCCATATCAAAGCTTGCAAGCCTCAAACTACAGATAATTTGCTGACAGCTAACCAAGCCAAGAGGTTAGTTAATTCATGTGGGCAATTCGTTTTGTTGATGATTCGACCGAAAGAACAGAGTTTTGGAGTTGTGACATTGTCTACATTGTCTTTATCTCCTACACAATGCTCAGACATAGGGCAATTGCAGAAGAAGTTCAAAGACTTGTTTTAGGATGTGCAGGGATTGCCATTGCGGAGAGCTGTGCAGCATGAGATCCAGTTGGTAGGAGATTCACCTCTACCAAACTTAGGTTTGTATTGCACTTCTCTAACGGAATCTTATGAAATCAAGAAGCAAATTCAGGGACTTCTTGAACAAGGAGTCATCAAGCCTAATTGCTCACCATGTGGTTCGCCAGTGTTACTTAAGCCCAAGAAAGATGGAGGCTGGCATATGTGTGTTGATTATCGGGCACTAAACAAAATTTCCATCAAGAATTGGTATCCATTGCTGAGGATTGACGACCTATTGGATCAACTACATGGTGCTCGTTACTTTACAAAACTAGATCTCAAATTTGACTATCACCATGTTTGTATCCATGAAGAAGACACTTGGAAGACTGCTTTCAAGACAAAGGAGGGACTCTTCGAGTGGTTAGTCATGCCATTCAGATTTTGTAATGCTCCTGCTACTGATGAATGAGGTACTTCACCCTTTCATTGACAACTTCGTTATTATCTACTTAGATGACATTCTCATATTCAATGTCACATGGGAGGACCATCTTCATTATATTGCTCAAGTTTTGGAGGTTCTACGAATCAACGAGTTGCAATTGAATGGGAAAAAGTGTGAGTTTGGGAAACAACACCTTGTATACCTGGTATTCATTGTTGGTGCAGGAGAACTGAAAGTGGACCTAGAGAATGTGCATGTGATTTCTCAATGGCCTACGCCCCGTTCTGTTATTGAAGTTTGGAGCTTATAGGTGCATGCCAATATTTGTGAAGGTTTATTCAACACTTTTCACAAATTGCAGCACCCTTACATTCTCTTACAAAGGCCAATCAAAAGTTTGAATGGTCGAGAAACCATGAAGAATTTTTCTAGTTGTTGAAACTGAAGATTATAGAGGCCCCAATACTAGCATTACTGAATTTGTAGAAACCATTTGAAGTGGAAGCAGATGCATCGAACTACGCTATGGGAGCCGTATTATTTTAGGATTGGAAACTAGTTGCATACCATTCTGAGATGTTTAGTGGACTCGTATTGAACTATACAACTTATGACAAGGAGTTGTGTAATAACCCGATCCTAAATTATTATTTAATTATTAAATTATTCTAGTAAAAGACAATTTTACCCCGAAAATATTTTAATGGGTTTAAAATTTCACTTTTTGTTCAGGAAAGAATTTGGGGATTTTGGTAGTACCGTTGCGTAGAGCACATTGAGATGAGTCCGTAGACACGTAGTGGGCTAAAATCGGAGTTGTAACGAAGAAGTTATGATCTACGGAAGCTCAGTGGCATAACCATAAATATTTCGAAGATTAGTTTTAAAAACCCATATTTTTCTTCTCTCTCTCCCTTCCATTGCGAAACAACCCCCCTCCCTCCCCCCCCAAATTTTGGCAGCCGGCAGTTTTTGGGTCGACACCGCTTCATCCGGCCACCAATCGGGGGGGCACCGGTTCCAAAAGAACCAGCACACTTCCCTCTTCCAGCCCCACCCCATTCCCGCCATTGTATTTTGTCGGAAAAAGCCCAAAACTGACCGGTTTTTCTTGAAATTTTTCGACACTCGTTCCGACAACTCTGGCCATCAAATTTGTCGATCCAGGTCTGCTTTCTCATCCTTTCAACATGACTTAACTGATGGTTGGGTTGGTTAGGACCAAATTTTGCATTTTGGAATTCGTTTTATTGCTTCAAGTTTCAGCCGGTTTTCGGCTCGAGTTTCGGACAAGTTTCGGCCACTTTTTGGCCATTGTCCAAGAACAAAAGTTGCTCCACTCATTGTTCTAATCGTGTAGGTATAGGTCTTGACCGGCATTTTGGAGATTTTCCGATCGTCGGAATTACATTGGACCCCCACGCGCTGCCGGCGCATTAGGCGGCACGTGGGCACTGTTTGGGTGTCCCTCTTGATCCTAAAATGATCCCCCTATCGTCCCGAGCACGACGGTATGCTCGGTTGTGAATTTGGTTATCGTTTGACTGTTGATTTGATATCGTATATCAGGCGTTATCCGAGTTCGATATGTTCGGACCATTGGATTTACTCCAATTTCATATATGTTGATCTAGGCATCTCTAGGATTTTGTAGGAATTCGCGGATTATGAATCGGAGTCCCAGATGCTTCGATTCAATGACTTAAGTTTGCGTTAAACGATAACCATCCAATCGCGCGATCTCGAGCAATCCTACCATTCGTTTCGGACCAAACTTGAAGGACATGTATAGTAAGCCTTTTTGAACCCGTAGGAACTCTCGGATCAGAAATTGGAGGTCGTGGGCCCCACGGGCTCGGTTGACCAAGTTTGGGTAGTTTGACCCCTCGTTTGACCGTGAATCTTCCGAGGTAATTCCACCCTTCGACAAGTACTAGACCGACCTCATAAACATATCTGAACTGTTATTTGAGTTATTTTGATTATGTTGGAATTATGAGATTGTTTTGTAGTGTCTTATGGAATTCTTGGATGTTATTTTGATAATTGAAGTTATGGAATAGATGAGCATGGAATACTTGATTGGTGGGTTGTGAAGGTGTGCCGCGAGTCTCGGCTATATTTATTAGGGATTGAGTGGACGTTTGTTTTTAAGTGTACTTCGTTATTTAAATATGGAATTTCTTGCATAAGTGAGTTTTGATTAAAAATTGATTTAAATCAGGTTAATAAGGATATGGGATCACTAAGGGTTAATATTTTACATTATTTATTAATATTATTATGATTATTAAAGTATATGACTGAGTGATATTGGATTATTTAAATGTAGTTGAGAACTGATTTTTGAAAAGTTGATAAAAGATTTGGAAAATGGATTTGTGGAATACGGGAAAGTTTATGATAAGGTTCGGAATATGGTTTTCAAACCCACCACAAGAGTACCCCCTAGTTGCCTTTGAAATAGTTTTGTCATTTATGACAATGCCCCACGAGTTTCGGGGACGCCTGAACCATGTGGTGCGAGGATATGCATTCTCGAGCTGACTAAGTGTCCCTTGAGTCTTGTGAGGAATGCGGCTCGGGTTTACTTTGTGTTTCCTAGGCTTGCGAGAATGTGTCGCTTATGTGACACTTGGAATTGACTGAATATTATTGGAATTGACATAGTATTAATGGAATTGACGGATCATGAATGTGGGTACGCCTAGGTGGAGAGTGTTTAAGTTTAGAAATGTTTTAAACTAAAATTTATGATTTTATTTTGGTACTATTGGTGAAGGTTTTAAATATATGTTTTCCAACTTATGAGACAAGGATTCAGAGTTTTCTAAGTTTTAAGGATTTTATATAATTCACAATTATTTTCTTAAGTGATGAATTTGTTATTACATGTGAAAGAGGGAAACATATTTTATTTAAATTGTTGATATTGACATTAAGGTTTCACGTGGTCAATGCTATCTAATAATTATCTCATTTTCCTACTTATAAGTAATAAGTTAATTATATATATTTATGAAGATTGTTCTAACCTCAATAGCCCTTGATTGAGTTTCAGTGGATTGATCTGAATTATTTATGAAGGTTTCTCGATTTTATTTGTTCAAGTTACCTTTGTTTACTTACAATTTATGTAGAAAGAACTACGTATGGCTTGATCCCTTAGTAAGGGTACTACGTAGGCAACCTAGAGTTACTATGTGCAGCCACAAGATTGAGTGTGGAAAATTTGTTTAGTTAAGTTATATTGGAACTTGATAACGTATTCATGTTGTTCAAAGAGTTGAGACTAGTTTTAGATGGTAGAATGATTTATTTGGAATAAAGAGGTCTGAAAGTTTTTAAGGTAATTTGTCTAATGCAGGTTGATTGGTTGGGATTTGAATTTCAATTTTTAATTGTATATTTTTACAGGTGGAATTTTTGGGAAACGTCTGTTTTTCAGGGGAGACTCTACCAGTTTTTCGGTAGAAGTTAAACCATTAAGTGTGTTTTTCGTTTTGCGGCTCAAGGCAAGAGGGGTATTTTGGCCATTTATGCTCGACGCCTGCTAGGTGTAGGAAACGCATAGGGTTCGACACAAATTCCGAAGTGGAATTTGGGTCGAGTCCTATCAAGTTGTATACATTGCATCAATCAGCAAAGTGTTGGAGAGCTTACTTGTTAGGGAAAAGAGTTGTGGTTCACTCGGATTATAAATCTCTTTAGTTTTTTACTACCTAGTCTAAGTTGCAGCAAACCCGCCATATGAAATGGATGTCTTACCTTCAAAATTTCAATATTGTGATAAAGTACAAGAAGGAAGCAACTAATAAGTTAGCAGTTATGTTATTTAGACCCCCTACACCAATTAGTTCCGCATTGTCGGTGGCTATGCAAATTCAACCTATTGTTCCTTTTGAGTTCACCAAAGGGTACGACACAAGGGAACACATGGAAATAATAGTGAGTTCCAACTGAAGGATGGACTACTATACAAGGGAACACAAATGTGCATTCCATAAGATGGCAATAGATTGCAGTGGATTTGTGAGCCTCAATATTTCACGATACATTCGAGGTTGTGTTCTATGCAACACATGGAAGCCTTCCAACAAAAATTTTAGGACTGTATCTACCATTGCCAGTACCTAGCCAACCTTGGGAAAGTATCTCGATGGATTTCTTAGGTGGATTGCCTAAAACCAAGTTTGGAAACAACTACTTGTTTGTGGTGGTATATCGTTTCAGTAAGATGATGATTCACATGCCATGCAAGAAGACTATTACTGGTGAATGAATTATTAAGTTATTTTTCCAACATGTTTGGAAGCATTTTGGCTTACCTCCATCGATTATTTTTGACAGAGACAATCGATTCTTAGGCCATTTCTAGAGGTAATTATGAGGAATGTTGGATACAAGATTGAAAAGGAGCATTGCATTTCATCCACACACCGATGGACAAATGGAGGTCGTAAATAGGACTATGGTACACTTGTTGAGGGGTTACAATTCCAAACTTCTGAAGACTTGGGATGAAAGTCTCCCTTATTTACAATTTGCTTTTAATAGAGCAATTCATAGTTCCACACTCAAATCTCCCTTTGTTTGTGTTATTTACTCTAGATTCCTTTTGATATGGCATTCACTACGAGTGACAAGCCAAATCTCCCTTTGTTTGTGTTATTTACTCCAGAGTCCTTTTGATATGGCATTCACTACGAGTGACAAGCCATTAATTGGGAAGGAAGAAGAAGAAAATGTTCAAGCACATAAATTTCTCGAACAAGTCAGAAAGATTCATACTGAAGTGGAGGCACAACTGCAATGTTCTCAGCAATGATATAAAGCTAGCCATTATAAGCATCATGTGCCATGTAATTTCAAAGAAAGTGACCTAGTATGATTACACCTTGGAAAATGGAGCTAATCGACGAAGGAAAGAAACTGAAACCTATTCATTATGGATTGTTCATCATCATCAAACAAATTGGTGATAATGCTTTTCAACTTGAATTATTAGGTAAAAAAAAAAAACCAACTGTCGACTAATGATTGGGCAATAATGAGACAAATGAATTCATTATGATAGAAAACCCACACCTAACCAATCACGAATCTCATGTGAGATTTTAAATGAGCTAGCAATAAATGAATGACTCCTCATCACATTTACTCAACCTAAGCTAAAATATGCAATGCATGATTTTTACCTTTGCTCTTGATTTGCATTGAGCCACACTTTGTCTCAGTCATAGTAGACCTCTTCAATCCTAATCTATTTTGGACTAATTAAGCTTGAGCATGGTGATTTTACAATAGCAAATACAATGTTGTCTAAGGAAACCAAAAAAAAATATAACAACATGGCTAAAGCTAACCTAACAAGGGTTTACCAAGAGATGGCAACCTTCACCATAAGCAGAGGGACAACGTTTAGCAATTTCAACACATGTAGGTTCATCAAGTGAAATAGCAGAGATTTTTTGGGGTTTGTGTAACAACCCGTCCCAATTAGTTGTGAAATTACATTTTTTGCCCTTTTGAATTAGGGTATTTGGTACTGCTTCTTGTTCATGATCAATTTTGGCAATTTGAGTTACACCATTGTGTAGACACGCAGCGAGCTCAAATTTGACTTATAACAAAGAAGTTATGGTCAATTGAAATCTAGTGACATAGTTGTAATTTTGTAGAAAACCAATTTTTTTATAAAAAAAATCCAGTCAGCCTTCTTTCTCTCTCTCTCTCTCTCTCTCTCTCTCTCTCTCTCTCTCTCTCTCTAGCGTGACTCTCTGTCTCTCTTTCTCTC
>NW_018921480.1:55596-74652 GCF_002207925.1 Prunus avium
TCTCTCTCTCTCTCTCTCTCTCTCTCTCTCTCTCTCTCTCTCTCTAGCATGACTCTCTGTCTCTCTTCCTCTCTCTCGACACACAATACCCAGATTTTCCCTGTGTCGTTCGGTGACGAGAGGCAATAGGACGAGTCGAAAATTTTTCCTTTATGACCAACGCAGCTAGCGCCCACCACCCACGCTCCGATTAGCCACCGTAACCGCCAGATTTTGAAAGGAGAAGAGTCGAATTTTTGCACAATTGAACCCGGCGATTCCGGCGAGCTCCTGCCACTGCATGCCACGATTCCACTTGCTACATGTGGCTATTGCCTCCCTCTTCAGAACCACTAGGAGTTTCAAGGCCATTGGTTGTCGTAGTCGTTGTCGACGGTGAATGGGCCTAGTGTCACAGACCTATCTTGGACCTAGAATGGTCCTCATGTCGTCCCGGGTGAGACGGTGTGCTTGGATTGGCGAGATTCCATCGTTTAATCAAAGACCGGAGTGTCGCCTACTATGGATCGTTGGATCGGGAATGATCAGACCGTCGAATCGATCCCATCTCTGGATATGTGATTCAACGTATTCTACGTATCTTAATGGATCTTCATGTTTGACTTCTACGGCTAGGTTAGTCAATCGTCGTCCTATTGTACGATCAACAATGATCCAACTATTGGATCATGATCAAACTCCTAGAACATATCGAGTGGACTTTTGTGAACCTATAGGAACTTTCAGATCGAAGATCAGAGATCTGATGTCATGAGCCCTATGGGCCTAGTTGACCTAGAAGATGGACTCTGCCGGCTCAGTCGAGATGAAATGATTAGGATGTGTTCATGAGTGGACTTTGTTTCTAAACGTATTTGAGGTTGATTGAATATGTTTTCAGTTAATGGTTTCTTATCTATGATTTGTTTTGGGAAACGCTCTGGTTTGCTTATGGATTTATTGGGAAACATTCGTGATTTCATTTAATTGCTCTTATATCTATATTTTGTATTCGTGTTCAGTTGGGAATTGTTTTGAGAAGTGCTTTAGAATGCTTTGGGATTTGTTGAGAACTTTCGAGTAAGTATTGATCTTACGATGGATTATATTTGGGTTTTGACATTGAGAATTGCACGGGATGTTTATGATTGTTAGACATATTGAATGGCTTAGGAAGTTTAGAAATGTTTTGGAAAGTTATGTTTAATAGTTTATGAATGGTCTGAGGAGCATGGTTTTATATGAGTATGATTGATGGAATTTGAGGATATGGTTTGGGGTAAAAGTTGTTATGCGATTGCTTTGCTTGTGTGATAGGGTGTCACATAAGTGTACGAATATGATTGCTCTACTTGTGTGATTCGGTTTCACACAAGTGTGCGACCATGATTGCTCTGCTTGTGTGATGGGGTTTCACAGAAGTGTATGACCACGATTTCTCTGCTTGTGTGATCAGGTTTCACACAAGTGTATGACCATGATTGCTCTGCTTGTGTGGATGCGTTCCACACAGGTGTATGACCATCATTTCCTGCACGTGTTTTGAGATTACTATGCACGTACGTACGACTAGGATTGCTTGCTTATGTGTACGACCAGTTTCATTGGGTATTTGTGGTTGGAGTTTCAGGGTTATTTATGTGGAACCATATATTTGAGTGAAGATTTCTAGAAATCACTAGTTCTTTTGAGAGTTTCTTCTTATGACTCATTTGAATAATCTTTCAAGTGGGAAATACTTACCTTATGGTTACAATTTTATGTTCACAAATTACATTGGGTTTAAAACCATTCTTTTGACAAAATGACTAACACGAGAAAAGGTTTGGAAAACCTCAAAAGGAATGGGACTAAAACCTCTAGAAGGTTAAGTCACTTGTGATGGTAACCCAACCTATGGATTGGAAATCCAAGAAATAGGTTCAATGGGTAATAACAAGTCATCTAGTAATATGAGTGGAGTCATGCTATTGTTCCATTTCCATCCTTAGAAGCATGAAATCCTAAAGCAATTTAAGGTTGAGTTCTTTATAATTCTTAATGAGATCTATACTCTATATTGAGTGGGATATATAGCTACATGAATATCCTTGATAGTATCACCTAAGTGAATGTGAAAATGAGGCAGCTTTCTATGAAATTTTTTGGTGGAAAATTTTCTAGAGCAATCACTATACCGGGATACAAGCACATGGCCGTAAAGTGCTCGCTTTTGAACTTCACATTAGTAGGGCTAGCGTGTGTGGTGTTGTCAAAAATAGAGTTCAAAATTATATGTTACTCTTGTATATTATGGAGCTCCATCGCTATGTAGAGGTTCAAGTTGAAAAACATCTTTACTTATGCATAGTCTTATGATATGTTGCTCAATGAATTTATTTCTAAAATAAACAAGTGGGGGATTGTTGAAATTGATATGTTTATTTTAAAAATATGTTATTCAATAATTATCTTTAATTATCTTTAATATTCCTTTAATATGAGATATTTTCTCAAACTGTTTTGTCTCCTATTTTTAAGCCCACAACGTCACTTTTGGTTTATTAGGTATATATATATATATATATATATATAGCTTGAAGGAAAATACACGGAAAAAGCTACAGCTTGTTTCCTCTTCATCTCATGAATTTTTCTGAATTTATTATTTCCTAAACTGAGTTTTCTGAGCAACATAGAAAGCTATTTGTATTTGGGTCCTTCCTCAGTGTAAGGAAGAACCTAGACATAGGAGATTCTGGGGCTGTTTTATCATGGGGACGTAGTGGCTTTTTTTGAACTGCTTGCACAAATTGAGCAAAGCTGCGAAATGTCTTAAAGAGAGCAACCTAGTATGGGACTCATCTCAAGAATTGTTCATAGCTTCATATTGAATTTTCAGTCAATATTGTTCTTTTATTTTTTTTCTTTGCATCAACAATTGATGTGTCAAAAGGGGGCTTGAGGCAATTAGTACTGTTGTTATATTGCGTGTGACTTATTTTGTGCATGCTAAAAGTTTGGGAGTACTCTAGATTGTTTTTGTACATGTATAAAAATTGGGAATTGCTCCTCTTACAGGAGAGACTCTTCCAAATTTTTGGCATGAGTCGAACCCCTTGGTTGTTTTGAAATTATGATGAAAGGGCATTTTAGTAAAGTGGGCCTGACATTTCCCAAATGTTGGACATGCATAGGGTTCGTCATGGATTCCAAAGAGGAATTCGGAGCGGGTCCTGTCATTCTGAAGTTTAGCAACAGAGATGGTTTGAAAAGCAGAAAAAGCAGAGTCATGTCAACATTGAAATTCCCCAAACCTCCAGCACCTTAACCTGTTATAGCCGTTTTTTTTAAAACTCGCACATGCTTTATTTATAAAATTTAAATAAATTAATAAATTAAAAAAAAAAAAAAAAAAAAAAGGAAGGTGTATCGGTTCACCTATGTACTGTAGACGTTTCTACATACTCTGGGGCCTTTGATTTTCTGTCCAGGCCAAGTGTACGTAATGAGACTCGTTATGACTATTATCAATTATTATAGGGATACAAATGGAAGATTGTCGTTAATCCCTTCAGATTGTGAACATTGTTCATTCAATAATACTAATGGCACTAGCTTTTTGACTAATTTTTCAGTGTAAATGTTACACTGATATAATTTGTTATTAGACCAGTCATGTTATAGCACTATTAGGTCTAATTTTTGTACGGGCCAGGCCTAGTAGTTTTCGAATGAGTTGTAACATGTTTATTCAAATTTGGTCGATCCAAACTGTTCTAAGATTTAATTTCATTAGTGTGGCATAGTGATAAGATTCTTGTTTTGATGAGGAGAGGTTTTCGGTGTACGTATAAGACAAAGATCAAGATTATGACTCCAAATCAAATTTGGATATGCATTCCAATTTTGCATCACTTTGTTACTCATATAAATTCTTGGATCTCGAGGTAGTGAAAGAACCTAAGTCGGGAGGAGGTTCTTGCTCAATCAAATAATTGTTTGATTATAATCAAATCTTGGTGGCATAATCTACTCACATTCCATTTAAGAAAAATATGTGGCTTGGTGGTGGCACGCCTATGCACTCAATCAAAGAATGACCAACTCCTTCCATTGACTTACCCGATTGAAAAGAGGAAAACACTCATTCATGCCACTTCAACCAAGTCTTATGGCACTACTACAATTATGTTAAACTACAACACCCAATAGACAAAGGTTTATATAAAAGAAATTCATGAGATTGATAAAATCACAGGGTGAATTATGTAATTTCAAATGGTAATAGTACATGTCATATGTAATTTCGAATGGTAAGGATGAGAGAGATGTGGGAAAAACAAGAGGTGTGGAAGGGATAGGAATGTCAGCCGGCAACATAGGCATTGTTGCGCGATGGTGATTAAGATGGAGCCCAATTGGGATTTCATTCATTTCTAGTTTCTTATTTGGGCTAAAGACATTTTATCCCCTGGATATTTGGGATGATTCTCGAAATGGGTCACGAAGTTTTAATTAAAATTCAACCAATTTGCACATTCTTTTTTTTTTTTTTTTTGTCGAATTTACACATTCCGTTAATTTGACTGTTTGGTCTTCTGTTAAATTGATGATGTGGTAAGAGCGGTCCCTACTGTATGATGATTTGTAAACAATAAATAAATAAAAACTTCTTTAGAATAATATAAAATATATTTATTTTTTTTGACAAAAACCCCAAGCCCCCCAACCCAGGCGAGAGACCCAACTCCTCTAGCCTCTTTACCAAATTGGATTCAACGCCCGCGAGCATGGCCTTAGTGGTGTCGACGACCTCGGAACCAAATGAGGTGAATGGATTGACGGAGGATTTGGATGCTGGTGGTGGCTGGACATCGATGTCGATGCTGGTAAAATTGGAAGAGCTAGTTTTCCAGGTTCACAGCATGATGAGCTTAATTCTTGAACTTGCACAACATTAATTCTTGGGTCTTTATTTGGCCTTTCCTTTCGCACCCAACGTAAGTGAAAATTCTACATTTCGATGATAGTGTGGAGGAGGAGATCGGGGAATGGGATGGGGTGATAAAATCTGGGTTGGATTTCATGGAATAATGGGTGAGTGAGCAGTGGGGAGGTGCAGCTGAGAGGGAGACCGGAGAATGAAGTTGTGGCTGGGGTGGGTGGTGATGCGTGTAGAGGTGAGGGGTGGGTGAAGGGAGGGAAGGTTGGTAGGGGTGTCAATTTTCAATACAACCCGTTACACCGTTACACGGCTCGAAACCCACACAATAAAAATTTGGGCAATTTTCGGTAAGGCCATCCTAACCCGTTTAATAAACGGGTGAACCAGACAACCTGTTAAAATACATATATAACATGTTTATTAAATGGGTCGTGGCAACCTGTGACATACCTGCCAACCCATTAAAAATAAATGGAAATGGCAACTTCAGAGAACACACAAGGGGGGATTCAAACCCCTACCACTTCCTCCTCTACTAGAGCCTTATCTACCATGCTGTTGATAACTTCGTGTTTATATTCTACAACATTTTATATTTATAATGTCTCTGTACAAGTTGTTTTTTAAAGAAGTAGAATTTCACATGTATATCATTTGATATTTATATTTAAAACAATTACATACTAATTACCACATAAAAATATTACATGCAAAACTATTTTAGTAATTTACACATGTTTCTATGCCCATCATAACCAATTCTCACATTATTGTGATTATGAAAAAATTCTTTGAATAGTCATCACCTTCTCTAAGTTTTTTTTCTTTCTACATTTTTACCTCGCTATGCTACCACTTAGCGGGTAACCCGATGCACGACTTGAAACCCCGCAAGGAAAATTAGTGGGTCAACCCATCACGACATGTTTATTAAACAGGTCGAGTTTGAGTTAAGCATTCTTGATACATATATAATCCTAACACGGCACGACCCATTGCCAGCTCTAGTTGCAGGACTTGGGAATTTTTTATTTTATTTTATTTTCTTATGAAAATTTTTATTTATAAATAATCATAAAAGTGGCCACTGCTCCTGCCACATCATCAATTTAACAGAAGGTGAAACGGTCAAATTGACAAAATGTGTAAATTAGTTGACTTTTAAGGGCCCGTCTGGTAATGTTTTCGGAGAATGTTTTCTGAGAATATTTTCAGAGAATGAAAACAAGAAAATGAATTTGCATTTTCAGGAAATGAAAATGCGTCTGGTAGATTAATTAGAAAACATTTTCAGAAAACAACAACAATGAAAACGTGTTTGGTAGTACAATTTGAAATAATAATATGTGAGTCATTTTTATGAAAACGTTTTCCACGAGAATGAAAACAACTTTTTTCTGTTTTCTACAAGTACACATGTGAAAACATTCTCAGTATTTTTTGTTTTGGGCCACCGAACGTGTTTTTGCCTCATTTTTGTTCTTTGAAAATGAAAACAACCTCTTAAAACGTTACCGAATGGGCCCTAAAACGTTTGGGTGTAGATTAACAAAATTGAAACCATGTGACCCATTTCGAGAATGGCCCCAAACCTCCCGAGTAAAATGTTTTAGCCCTTTTTATTTTCATTGAAATATTTGTAAGGGAGCTGCTGTTCTGGGGGTCTTTGCCCCCTTGTTTTCACCCCAAAAAAAAAAAAAAAAAATATTTGTAAGTAAAAAACAATGGATATTTACATATATGGTTGGGTGAACTCACTCAGTAAATGTGCGCTGGGAATCAATAAACGCAGACTAATTTATTCATCCTCATTCTCACCTGCCAAGAGATAACTACTTTTGCTAAAGCACTTGCGCTAACTTATTATGAAAGTGATGCACCTTAAAGGCTTTCAAGTCTACTAACAGAATCATTTAACAACTACCCCACGCCAACCAACTCCACAATTACTAGTAGTATATTCAACGCACACTATACATACATTATACATACATACATTGAGTTTGTTGAGTGTGAGAGGCTTAATCATTTTCTTCTTGACTTCCAACCAAAGCAAAGTTACCCTTCCTTTTTCCACCTCTTGATTATATAACACACACTCCATCCATCCTTCCCCGCAGACACCAAACACACACAAGAAACTAAAAGCGCACATATCACAGAGCAGAAAATGGTGCAGTTGAGGGCCCTTAATCGTATTGTTTTGATGTTGTTGCTGGTTTTCCTGACAGTTTGGATCAATTCAGCTTCAGCTTCCGCAGCCATGGAAGAAAGAGCAGTAAGAATTGAACAAGAAGATAAGGTCAGAGGGTTGCAAGGGATGCAGGCATGGGAAAGGAAGACATGGATGAATCATGGAAGCTTTCGTAGCCCCCGGAAGCACCTTGTCAACCCTACAGCTACATCCCAGCTTCCATTCCAAGCTAGCCAATTGCCTGTATAGTTCATATATATGCATAATAAATTAATAATACAATCGCTTCAAACTTTAATTTTATTATTAATTTTGTCTCTGATCTGTATCTCTGTTATTTCTTCATTAGTTAACATAATTTTAACTTTTAACTTGGTGATCACATCCCCTCCTGCTCTGTATTTTTTTTACCTCCCTCCTTCCCTCTCTTCTTTTTTCTTATTATAATTTTTTATTGTGGGCTCTTTTTTAAATTTTTTTTCCCTGATATTTCGGGGTAACTGAATAACTATGTTAAAAGTTTAACCGGGTTATATAATTTTGACATTTCTCAGGTGGAATTGTAGTTATCTGGAATGATCAAAATTTATCTTTAACAGTCAATTTCTCGCATGACTGTTTTATCATAACTGAAATTTGGGACTCAAATCCTCAGTTACCTTTTTCTATGTTTGTTGGCTTTACCAATATCCCCAAAGACACTTACAATTACAAATCTGGAACCAGATAAGTCAGCAGCTTAATTGGCATTTGCCAACACTTATTATTGGGGATTTTAATAATATATTACAAAGTAAGGGATTTTTGTAGAAATGTCACCTAAACTTATACCTCAATTTCAATTTGTCACCTTAAATAAAAATTTAAGAGAAATGTCACCTTAATTTTTCAAAATCCATAATTTATCATCTAACTTTAACACCATCCAATTTTCCATCCATTTTTAAGGGTATTTTAGTCTTTCCACTTTCAACGGTATTTTAAAAATGGAAAAATCATTATATAAAAAGTTGTATATCTCTTAAAAAATTAAAATTGAAAACAAAAAATCTCACTTTCCCCCATCCCTTGTGCGCCACCAGTGGCTCTAACCAACCTCACCCACCTTCAAATCCATTCCCCCTTTTCTCTTCACAACCCGTTCTCCATTCCCCTTCCCTCTCCCCTTCCTCCTCTCATTACCATGGAACACACAAATTCCCTCAGCCTACCCAAACAAGGGAGGAACCATGAATTTATATAGGGCCGGCCTAAATTTATTTTTCTCTGGCTTCTTCTATATTATAATAGATTCTTCAATTGGTCTATAGAATTTAGAAACCAAACAAGTTCATTCTTGGCTTTCTGGAATAAAATACAATCAGTGTCTACAACTTTATTTGTGGGAGTATATGGGTTACGTAGCTTATAAAATTTGTGAGGGGTGGGCTAATATATGTGGGAGTATGGGACCTTATCATGCTCACAGAGAGAGACACAGAGAGAGAGACAGAGATAGAGACAGAGAGCTTGAATTTATACCTCAGTTTCAATTTTTCGGGCGGTAAAGGGGTCATGTGTGATGTGTTTTGGGGGCGGGGTGGGGGAGAAAGGGAGAGAGAGGTCTCTTTTTTCTCTTTTTTTTTTCCTTGAAAATGGAAAGACTACAATACCCTTAAAATGGATGGAAAATTGGATGGTGTTAAAGTTAAATGACAAATCATGAATTTTGAAAAATTAAGATGGCATTTCTCTTAAATTTTTCTTTAAGATGACAAATTAAAATTGAGGTATAATTTCATGTGACATTTCTAAAAAAAAAGGGGGATCTTCCAGATTACATATTCATAGCCGTCTTATTTTTTATATAGAGGTACAAATTGTTAGCTCTCAAAACTCGGTTCGGTTTAAAGAGCATTGGCTACATGACCATTATTTCTATAAATTATTTAAACAAGCTTGGAAGTATTATTCTAATTCTAATACTAATCCTATAAGCTTATTTTCGTTTTGTGCTAATAATCTTCTCTCTTTTGGAAAATGGATAATATAAAAAATCAATTTTCTCAAATTCATCAACAAATGCATGTGAAATAATAAGGTTTATCACAGACCACTAAAAAAGAATACGTTGACTAGAAGTCTGAGTTAAACAGACTTACAAGAAACAGAACGTGCAGAAAAGCAAGCAACAACTATCCCATGACTAACAACTCCTAAGTCTATGGGATTCTCCAAAATAATAGGTAAAACAAACAACCACCTTCCTAAAGAGAAGAGATTTAAATAAAAAACAACTTAAAACCTTAACACCCTCCCTTAAATTGATTTATGCATAAAATAGTTTAGGAATCAAACATTATCTTCAGTCCAGTGTTGATGCCCTCCTTTGAACAACGACTTGTGAAGAGCAGACTCCAAGTACGTTTCTGAGCTTCTCGAACACTGGCTGTTTGAGTGGTTTGGTGAGGATATCAGCTGCTTGGTCTTCACTTTTGCAGAATTCTAACTCGATTACACCATCTTTGCACCGACCACACAAGAAATGGTAGAGAACATCAAAATGTTTGCTTCTCCCATGCATAACTGGATTCCTTGACAACTTCATATCAGAAACATTGTCACATAATATTATTGTTGGACCTTGATGCTGATGACAAAGAGCTTCAAGCATTCTCCTAAGCCAAATGGCTTGACAAGAATAGGAAGCAGCTGCAACAAGCTCTGCTTCAATAGTGGATAGTGTCATGATCTGTTGCTTCTTTTAGGACCACGAAACAACACTTGAACTCATCAAGAACACATGCCCAGAAGTGCTTTTTCTATCAATAATATCACCTACATAATCATTGTCAGTAAAACCAAAGAAACTTGGCTTTTCTCCTCTTTTATAAAGTATCCCCAGATCAGTTGTGCCCTTTAAGTAACGAAAAATTCTCTTTGCTGCCCTAAGGTGCAACTAAGTTGGATTCTCCATATTTCGACGTATCAAACTCACAACATACATGATATCAGGTCTTGTTGAAGTCAAATACATTAGGATCTCTACTCAACTTCAATCCTATTTCAGTTGGTATTCCAACTGGATTGCAATTCAGCATTTGAAACCTTTCTAAAACCTCCTGGATTGCAATTCACAGTTGGTTTTTTTACAGCTCCCTCAAATGTGAAAGGATCATAATATGAAAATAATTCAAAGTGAGTAATAGTATCATCATGAGAGAGTTCATCACCACTTACATAATGAATCATATAGGCTGGTTTTTTCCTGATACGTTAGTTTTCTAGTGGCTACTCATTTGCTGTTGCTGTTATTAAAAATTTTGGTTTTTCCTTTTTTTTTATTTATAAAATTCTTATTCAAACCCTTTAAATATAAATAATATATAAGACAAAAGCTTTAACAGTAAAGTAAAATAAAGAGACAAATAAATAAATAAATAAAATAAGTTAAAATTAAGAAAGCAAGCCTGATATAGTGAAAGCACGTCAAAGATATTGTCCTAAAGCTTTTGTAGCCTCCCTACGTGCAGGTAATGACGGTCTACAAGACTCGAAGATACAAGCCCAATACGCAGGCTTAAGGTCCGCTATGAGCATATTCATAGTCGGATAGAAATTTCCAAGCCACAGAACCGTTGCCCAAAAATAATATGGAAAGTAGGGAATATATGAAAGTATGAGAATAGAGAAATCTGATTGTTGTGTGTTGAAATGTGAAGGAGGAGTGGCTTTTTATAGGCATCTAACACTCGTAACCTCCAAACACATTTAATCAGAAAAATTAAGACAATGAATAGAAAAGAAAAGCTGAAAATTAAACAATTTGTAACTCCCATAATAAATAAAAGAAAACAGCCAAAAAATTAAAATAGAAAATAAAACGTTAAAATTTAAAAGCCTTTCAAATAATAACAATCCCCCACAAAGGGTTTTAAAATTTTAAAATAGCAAAAGATAAAGAATATATATATATATATATGGGCAACATAATACTATGCAATAGGTGTAAGTGCCTTCCGGGCTTGAACCTTCACTTAGTGATGATAGTTTTCATTTGAGGAACCTGAGTGTACACAATATTGAACTCGACACCTTTGACCAAACTTCAACATATCCCAAACATAGTATTGGTTGGGGCTTGGAAGCGGGGTAGTGCTATTTATGGCAATGCGCTAATCTTGATTCTCATGAGAGTTGCTAGAGAATAGCCCAATTCTCATCGTCACGGCCTCACGACGTCTCTCACTTAGGTGAGTTCTCCAAGGGTACATGTGACCTGCACCTTGCGGGAAATTGCCTGCCTCGAAACTCATTTAGGGATAACTCCCTTCCTAATGTCACATTATATAGCACTGATGTCATAGGGATGAGTATGAGGACATCTCTAGGATGCCTTCACATGATATAAATAGTGCTCAATGAGTCACACAGTATGGATTGTTTCTACCCATTGAACTTTCTTCATGGGATTTCCAATCACAGAAGTTGGGTTACCTCCCTAGGTGACTCCCTTATGGGCTTAAGCCCATCCCCCTCGACATTTCTAGGACTCTGCTCCTAGAAAGACCTTTGGTCAATTGGTGTTGTGAATTTTAGACAACCTGAAAAGTGGAGATTATAAAGATTAGTCTAAACACAAATTATACTCGCAAGTGCACAAGGTCAATCGTAATATAGTATGGCAAATACAAGGTCATTCCCACGAGGATTGAGTTCAACTTCCAATTAGTCTAACCTAATTTCCTTCACAAAATACTTTAACTACTCTAATTATATAAACAAGAAATTAAACACGTAGCATACTCAAGTAAACACAAAAGGGGTTTTTGAAAGAATGATTTAATTAACAACGAAATTAAAAGACAAAATAAGTAGAAAGTCATGAAACACAAGGATGAGAAATTCAAATTGATAAAAGCACTAGGACAATGAATTCACCACTAGTAATCCGATCTAGCCTCTTATTCACCTACCTATTTACTAACCATTTACCATTTGATGTCGCCGCTTAGTTTTCCTTGTTCATGAATTACCTATGGTATTTAGGCTAACTTGTATATTCCTAAATGCCATTCGCCTATGGTATTTAGGTCAAATATCAACACATAGAAATTCATTAAGATTAGTGAAAACCTTGAACAAGCATGTAAACCCTAGGAGTATGGTATTTACTCTAGACGAATTACAAATCCTAATCACAAGAAGCAAGCCTCAAATTAAGTATGGTATTTACTATAATTTGCATCCGATTAACTCAATTAAAAGTCTAGATGGTGATCAAGAATCAAGATAATCAACCAAGTTATTAAGCACAGTGATTAAGAATCCAACATCAAACGGCAATCAATAGATAGGTAAAATAAGAAAACTAGATTATTATACTAGGGCTACATCATGCCCTAGCAAAAGAAAATTAGTTACACATAATCATAGAATTCAACATAAACAAAAACATAAGGAAGAAACAATAAAACTTAGCCAATGGTGGTACTCTTCCGGCGTCTCTAATTTCTCATAGTCTTTGCGTCCCCCCTAAGGAGTTGTTTCTCATGCTTAAATAAGACACCCCACGTCTATTCTTACCCTAGCTGGGCTTTTTCAAGATCTTAGCTTTCATCTTCAATTGGTCTTGTGCTAAAACTCCACCAAAAAGTCATATTTCCGTTGAAAACAAATTACTTGCTCTGGAAAGCTGAAAATTGAGAAAATAAAGTAATAAGTCCTTTTTAAACCAAATTCTCCTACAAAAACTAAGTATAAAGAGTACATAGATATGTAATGGTTTTTAAAGTAGGCAATGGTTTCTCCACCAGAGGCATATCCATCAATAAACTCTTAATCCATTTAGCCTCAGTGCAAGTAATATCCAAAGCTATGAGTTCAAACTCCATAGTACTTCTAGAGATAATTGTTTGCTTCTTAGAACCCCATGAAATTGCGGCTCCACCCAATAGGAAAATGTAACCACTAGTAGACTTCACATCTTCATTGTCTGTTATCCAATTTGCATCACTATATCCCTCTACCACATTTGAAAATCCTTTATAGCACAGTGAATAATCCATTGTTCCTCTTAGGTACTTGAAAACTCTTTCCAAAGCATTCCAATGTTCCTTGCTTGGGTTATGTGTATACCTACTTAATCTTCCAACAACATAAGCAATGTCTAGCCTAGTCTTATTTGCAATGTATAACAAAGAACCTATCATCTGGGAGTACTTCAGCTAAGAAAATGGTTCACCTTGATTTTTCTTTAAATAAACATTGGGATCATAGGGTGTTGGTGTGAGCTTACACTCAAAGTAATTAAATTTCTTCAACATCTTCTCAATAGTACTAGATTGACTTAGAGAAATTCCTTATGTTGTCTTCTCAATTTTCATTCCTAAGATTATATGTGCTTCTCCCATATCTTTCATGTCAAAATTCCTAGATAAATATGACTTCACATCATTCACAATCTCTAAATTCGTCCCAAAGATCAAACTGTCATCAACATATAGGCAAAGGATTACATGTTCTCCATTATTCTCTTTATAATAAATGCATTTATCATGACCATTAAACTTAAAATCATAATCTAGAATCACCTTGTTAAATTTCTCATGCCATTGCTTAGGAGCTTGCTTTAGGCCATATAAAGATTTAACCAACTTGCATACCTTGTGTTCTTGGCCCTTAACTATGAATCCTTCTGGTTGCTCCATATAAATCTCTTCATCTAAGTCTCCATTTAGAAATGTTGTCTTTACATCCATTTGATGAATCACTAAATTATGCACAGATGCTAAAGCTATCAAAGTCCTTATGGTGATAATCCTAGAAATAGGTGAGTAAGTATCAAAATAATTTATCCCTTTCTTTTGTGAAAAACCCTTAGCTACCAAACTTGCTTTGTACTTATCAATACTTCCATCTGGTTTCAACTTTTTCCTAAATACCCACTTGCACCCTATCGCTTTATTTCCAGCAGGCAAATCCGTTAACATCCATGTATTATTTTGGATTATCGATTTAAACTCATCATTTATAGCCCTTTCCAGAATGGTGTATCCACAGACATAACGGCTTCCTTATAAGTAGTGGGATCTCCTTCCACTAGAAAGGTATAAAAATCATCTCCAAAGTTCTTCTCAACTCTTGCTCTTTTGCTTCTTCTAAGTTCTTGAGATTCTAAATTTTCGATCGTAGTTGAGCTAGAAGGTTTCTCACTTGTTTGTACTTCCTTAGAAATTCTTGTTTTATACGGGAAAATATCTTCAAAGAATGTAGCATCTCTAGCTTCCATAACTGTGTTGTTTGCAACCTCCTTTACTTCAGAATTAAACACCAAGAACCTATTGGCACTACTATTTTTTGCATAACCGAGGAAAACTACGTCTATAGTCTTAGGACCTATTTTCTTTCTCTTAGGATCTGGTATGAGTACCTTAGCTAAACACCCCCATACTTTAGGATTCTAAGGTTAGGTGATCTTCCTTTCCATAACTCATAAGGAGTTTTCCCATTATCCTTCAATATTATCCTATTAAGTATGAAGCAAGCAGTTAACATTGCTTCCCCCCACAAATTCTCAGGTAGTCCACTACTAAGAAGCATAGAATTTACCATATCCATCAGAGTTCTATTTTTCCTTTCAGCCATTCCATTAGATTGGGGTGAATATGGTGGAGTAACTTCATGTATAATTCCATGTTCTTCACAAAACACTCTAAGCTCATTTGAGGTATACTCTCCACCTCTGTCAGATCTAAATCTTTTAATCTTTTTCTCCAATTGATTTTCTACCTCACTTTTATAAATCTTGAGTTCATCAAACACCTCATCTTTTGTCTTAATAAGATAAATATGGCAATACCTAGAGAAGTCATCAATAAATGTCACAAAGTACTTGTTTCCACCTCTAGTAGAAGACCTATTTGAATCACATATGTCACTATGTATGAGCTCTAAGATTTGGGTGTTTCTCTCTACAGGTTTGAAAGAATTCCTAGTTTGTTTGGCTTGAACACACACTTCACATGTGGACGAAGGCAGCGCAGCCAATATCCTGCAGTTGACTGTCATCCAACAGATGGGCTTGGAAGCAAAGATCAACAAATCAGCCAGGTCGCTGACTGGCTTCAATGGCGCAACGACGGTTACCGTGGGCACCATAGATCTCGACGTCTACTCCCCACCTGTAATCAGCTCACAAACATTCATGATCATTGACGAAGTCTCACCCTACAATGGCATCCTGGGCAGACCATGGATTGGTAAGATCAACGCCATAACCTTCGCCACTCATCAGAAAATCCGCTACCCAATTCCTGGGGGCGGTGTCGGCCAGATCAACAGCGACCAGGCAATGGCGAGGAAATGCTCAGCTCAAGGGCTGAAGAAAAGCAAGCCAACACAGTTCCTCCCTGTGAATCAAGCAGACCTGGAGGGAGCAGAACAGCCAGACCCCGTTCCTAGCAACCGAGCAAGCCAGAAGGGGAAGGGGATAGCTATCCCCTTATAGCAATCAAAGCATCAGGACCAAGTCGAGGAAATCCGTCCGGAGGTCTCCCCTGAAGAAGGATGGAAACCCGAAGAGGACGTCGAGCTAATACCCTTGGATCCTGACCAGCCAGACAAAAAAGCGCGGATCGGCTCGCGCCTAAGCCCAGACGAGAAGGTGGAGCTGACCACCTTCCTCCAGAACAACAAGGACATGTTCGCATGGTCGCCGTCAGACATGCCAGGCATCGACCCAAACATCATCTGCCATCGCCTCCACGTCAACCCTGCCAGCAAGCCAGTGGCGCAGAAGAGACGCAACTTCGCTCCAAAGCGGGTCGCAATCATTGATGCCGAGATCGAC
This sequence comes from Prunus avium, assembly GCF_002207925.1. The sequence goes on from NW_018921480.1 coordinate 71,527, forward strand.
AAACTTCTAGCAGCCGGCTTCATTGAAGAGGTCTCCTACTCGGAGTGGTTGGCCAACGTTGTTCTGGTAGCGAATCAAGAAAAGTGCAAATGGAGAGTTTGCGTCGACTACACTGATCTCAACAAGGCATGTCCAAAAGACAACTTCCCATTGCCGAGAATCGACCAACTCGTGGATTCCACCTCCGGCAATCAGCTGCTCAGTTTCATGGACGCCTACTCCGGCTACAATCAAATCATGATGCACGAGGATGACAAGGCGAAAACCTCTTTCATCATCGAGAGAGGGACCTACTGCTACAAGGTCATGCCCTTTGGGCTAAAGAACGCCGGAGCAACATACCAAAGGCTCGTGAATAAAATCTTCAAGGAGCAGATCGGCAAGACTATGGAAGTCTACGTGGACGACATGCTGGTCAAAGCCCCAAAACGTGCAGATCACATCAAAAACCTCACCGAGGCATTCAGCTTGCTACGCCAGTACCGCATGAAGTTGAACCCAAGTAAATGCACGTTTGGTGTATCCTCCGGTCGATTCTTGGGATACCTAGTCACGCAACGAGGTATCGAGGCACACCCACGACAAATCAAGGCCATTCTCGAGATGAAGTCACCTTCCACAATGAAGGAAATACAAAGTCTGACGGGCAGAGCAGCAGCCCTCAACCGATTCCTCTCGAGATCTACCGACAAGTGCAGACCATTTTTCAAAGCTTTGAAAAAAGGACAAAGAGACAAGTGGGATGAAGAGTGCGAAGTAGCTTTTTAAAACTTGAAGACCTACCTCACTTCACCTTTCTTGCTTTCAAAACCTGTACTAGGCGAAGATTTGTTCATGTACCTGGCCATGTCCCACTCAGCAATCAGCTCAGCTCTCGTCCGACAAGAGCTGGGAGTACAACATCCGGTATTCTACACATCAAAAGCCTTCCTCGATGTAGAGACTAACTATCCAAAAAGGGAAAGGGTCATTTTGTCCCTTGTAGTTTCCGCGAGAAAGTTAAGACCCTACTACCGAGCTCACCAAATCATCATCATGACATAATTTCCTTTGAGATCGATTCTTCATAGTCTCGATACTTCTTAGCAACTCATGAAGTGGGCTATTGAATTGAGTCAACATGACCTCTTCTTCCACCCGAAGACTTTCATAAAAGCCCTAGCTTTAGCAGATTTTGTTGTAAAGTTCACTCCACGAGCCGAAGAAGAGAAGCTGGTCAACAAATTCAAGGAAAGTTTCAGAGTAGACAAGACCTTCTCTGCCGATCTTGACATGTCCAAAGACATGTGGCAGTTGCATGTAGACAGAGCGTTAAATCACAAGGGAGCTAGTAGACGTCATTATAATCACCCCAGATGGAACCTTGTTGGAGCGAGCCATTACACTAGGCTTTCCAGCCTCAAACAACGAAGCAGATCCAACAGGTGCCTCGAGCAGAGAACGCGCATGCAGATGCCCTGGTAGGCCTATGGTCCGCGCTAGATACCCAATTCAGACGCTCCATCCAGGTCGAACACCTAGACCGACCAAGCATTGAAGAAATAGAGCCAATCGACGCAATGCAGATTGACGAGGACCCCAGCTGGCAAGGCCCCATCATCGACTACCTGATGACTGGAAATCTACCAACGGAAAAGTCCGAAGCTAGAAAAGTCCAGCAGAAAGCCGCGAGATACTACATGCACGGCAACAAGCTCATCCGCAGATCATACTTCGGCCCTCATCTCACCTGCATAAAATACTCTCAAACACTTGAGGTTCTCTGGAAAATTCACAACGGCAAGTATGACAACCACTCTGTGGGCATATCACTCACCTAGAAGGCTCTAAACATAGGCTACTTCTGGCCTACCATGCGCCACGACTCCATCGAATATGTCAAAAAATGTGATCGCTGCCAGCGATACAAGCCAATTCCTAACCTGCCTGCCGAAGTCTACCATTCGCAAAACAATCCATGGCCATTCATGCAATGGGCCATTGACCTAGTGGGTCTCTTGCCACCGGCGCCCGCCAAGAATGACATGATGATCGTTGCCACCGACTACTTTACTAAATGGATTGAGGTCGAAGCTCTATCCTCTACTAAAGAAGCTGATGTGGAACGATTCATCTGGAGAAACATCATCTGCCGATTTGGCTACCCACAACCACCAGTTACTGACAATGGCTCACAATTCATCGACAAGCAGATGACTGAGCCCTGCATATTTCTGAAGAAGAGAACCATCTACTGCAAATTCCAGAATGTGCCACAACAAAAGACAGTTGCCCATAAGCAGCGTCCTAAGGGAGACACAGGGCGACGACCAAAGCGTCCTTCGGGAGACGCAGCCCATAAGAAGCTTCCTAAGGGAGACGCAGGGTGCGCCAGAAATTTCCTAAGGGAGGTATCCAGGTTCCTATCTGTTTCCTAAGGGAGGCAGGATAGTCACATAGTTGCCCATAAGAAGCGTCCTTCGGGAGACGCAGCCCATAAGAAGCGTCCTAAGGGAGACGCAGGGTGCGCCAGGAATTTCCTAAGGGAGGTATCCAGGTTCCTATCCGTCCTCAATATGCTTCTTTCATGATTTGCAATCACAGGAATAGTATCCGTCCGTCCGATGAACAACCAAAGCGTCCTTAGGGAGACGTGTTGTTAATATTATGTTAACTCGCAATTGTACGGGGCAATTAGTAGTATAGCAAGACAAGTACGAGGTCGTACCCACGAAGACTGAGAAGTTAAAACTAGTTATGTACTTAGATTACCAAATTCAAGAAAGTAGGAGGTTATGTCTAAAACAGAATTTAAAACAAGAGTGGTTGTGATTGTTGAACAAAAGAAGCAAAATGAAATTGCAAACAAAAACAAGTAAACAAATGTAACAAAGAGTGGTTTTAAGAGTTGGAAAACAGATTTTGAGACTAGGGCATTCGAATCACCATAACAATTCAATTCTGGGTTATAAAGATTCAAGTAACAAGTCTAATTCAGATTCAAAGATTGATTCTAGCTAAAGTATGATTAGGCCATGGTGTTTGGTCCTAACCTTCTGTTCCTAATTCCCTAATTTGATCATTTGTTGTCTAACCTAAAATTAACCATTAGGAACCCATTAAGCATAGAAGAACAATTTAAACAAC
>NW_018921480.1:78522-94735 GCF_002207925.1 Prunus avium
GTTACCTAATTAGGTTGAGGATTGATTTGATTCCTACGAATATTCTCAATTAATGGAGGAGTTACCTAATTAAATTAGGTATTAATTTGATTGCTACCCTGATTAGGGATTTGATTTAAATCAAATAAATCAAATCCTTAATTAGTCAAATCTCGCCAAATTGGGGAGGAATAATTCCCTTCCATCTACGGAATTATTCCTCTGAAACCCTAGCCCCCGAGACCTCTATAAAAGGATGGCCACACACAAGGGTGTACGTCTAAACTCCTACTGAAACTCTGCAGAAATTATCTCTCAGAAACCCTAGCCGCCACTCTCTCTCTCCCTTTTACACAAGGCTCCGGCCACCACTCACGGCTCCGGCCACCCGGTTTCTACCACACATACATATTCCCGTACCCTATTTTAGCTATCATTTCTCTTGAGATTGATTGAACTGACTTAGGCATCGGAGGGCCTTTGGCCAACACCCCCTGGGTGTGGTCCTCTTATTGCTATTCGTTTTGCAGGGAGAAAGAGAGGCGGAGAAGATGAAGGAATCTTTCAACCGAATATTCCCGTGGGAGGAAATTTGCTCCCACAGAAATCAATACCCATCCTTTAAATCTTCAACTCATGGAAATCAGTACCATGCTAATACCAATGTATTGTGATACGAACATGGGTATAGCAACCTTTAAAGATGTATGCTAATAACCATGCTTTGAGGGTTTGATTGGTTTGATTGTAGAGTTGACAAAGACCTTTAGATCTCCTCATACGCAAGAAGTCTTAAACGGCTAATTCTCTTAAAGGACTTTGGTTTTATGGCTGCTATTTCATTTGAAATTTTTTATTCTTTTTCCCTTTTGGATGGATTTTTTTTAAGTACTATTTTTTATTTATGTTTGTTTTTAATTATGACATGGGTTCTTTTGTGATTATAAATGGCAGCCATGGCAAAAGAGAAAAAGAGCAATAATAGAGCATCACATGATCACGAAATACAAGAGACAAATCAAACATGTATGAGTTATTTGCAATTGTAGCCAGGGCAAGAAAGAGAATGAATCAGAATAGAGCATCCGACATTACACATCCTCAGTCATCTAGACCTTAGACCAACATGATGACCCCATTGAGCCATCACATGATAATGAAATGGAAGACATGCCTCTTGAAACTAAACCATCAAATGAAGAAGGTAATTTTTTATTTTTTATTTATATATATGAGGTTTAAAATATATAATGGCTGCCACAAATATATGTAATAGGCACGTTCTTCATCTAATGGCTGCCATAAATATATATTTACTTACCTTCTAATGGCTGCCACAAATTCTTGTCTTGTCATGTTCTTCATCTCAGAGGCTATTGGTTTTTTAGTTATTGATCTACAACAGGCACGATAGTTGAAAAGCCATACATGATATACATTAACATTGCACTTGCTTATTCTTTTCTTTATTTTATTCTTGTCACATTTTTCATTGATCTCCTCATTGATTCGCTTTTCGACATAAACTTACTAGAAAATTGGTTGTAGTAGAAGTTACCTAGTACTTCAAATACCCGTACTTTTTTTGTTTTATTAGGTTCAACTGCTGGAATCAAAAAGGTAGAGGGAAGGCTAAGGGTAAAGATGGAAATAGCACTCCAATTGTAATACGTAGAGGAAGGTAATGTATAAGGCCTGCAAAGTTAGCCCTTTTTTGTGTAGATTCATTTTTATTTATTTATTTAAATTTGGTTTAAATTTTTAGGATTATAACCACTGAAGCTGTACGAACTATAGGAGTGCTTTTTTATCAGGCTATCGATGGAGCATGGCCAACATTTAAAACATTTCCATCAACTCAAATGAATTTACTGTATGATCGCTTTAACAGAACAGGATATACACACACTTGCTCAGAAGAAGAGATGAGGGAGGCATTCGAACAACATATTAAATTGCGATATTCCGATTAGATGTCCGCATTGAGAAATAGCGTTTTTAAGAAATACAAGACTACTGGTGATAGATACACTCATTTCCCATTAGGGATATCTCAAGATGTTTGGGCTAAACTAGTTGACCATTGGTTGCAGCCTACATGGCAGGTAAAAACTCAATTTAAAATAATATTGTTATGACTGGCTAGTGTATGCTTTGGTTTATTTATAGATGCCTTATATGGGTTCACTAAGTTGATATTAGGTTATGATTTACTTTTTTCATGCAGGATAAAAGTAAAAGAAACAAGTCTAATAGGGCGAAATCCACAGTTATGCATACCACAGGTTCTGTTCCAATGGAAAAGTACAGAAAAGATGAGGTAAAAATATCCATTTGGTTGTTACTTTTTGTTGACTATTTTCCTTTTGTGGTTATTTCCAAATTTGGTCCTAACAAACTTCATTGTTTAAATCTTAATAGCTTGATCGAACTGAAATTGAACTTAGTCCAATTGATTGTTTCAAAAAGTTCCATGTAAGTAAGCCTAAGAATGGAGGAGAAGAAAGTTGGCCAAGTGAAAAGGCTAAAGAACTTTTTGTACGTTGCCCCCACTTTCTTTCTTTTTTCTTTTTTTTGATTCACATGATATTTTTTTTATATCCATGTTTATATTTCTACTATTTCATTGAAGGAAAAAATGGAGAATAAAAAGTTTGTTGCAACGGAAGAGGAGAATGAAGTAGATGATTGGGATATGTACAAGGAGGTTATTGGTGGGCCAAGTCATGGTCGTATCCTTGGCTTAGGTGGTGGCTATAGTACAAAAGATGTGTACCCTTAGATAACTAAGGTTGTAATAAACGTATATGCTTAGAACGTGAAAAAGAGCATGAGAAATTAAAGGAGGAAGTGAAGGACTTGAAAAGTGTGCTGTATGAATTGAAAGATCTGGTTCAAAGTATGAGGGAAAACAACTCAAATACTTATGCACGCTCAAGACAATCTGCTTCTATGGCTCTTTTCTTCTCATTTCAATATTTTGCTCACTGTTAAATATTGTATTTGTTATTTTTATTCTCAAACCATTTATGTCTTATTAATTATTATCTTTTATTCGACAGGACAATGTAGAAAGTTGTTCAGATGCTCACCTCGAAGACAAGTAGTGCAACATCAATTTTATTTTGCTACAATATGTATTTTGAATTTCAAGGTATTGATATATTTGCGGATTGCTTATATGTTTTAAGGATGATGGGGATTGTTTAAGTTTTAACTATTTAGAATAATTTTAATTGAATGCTTAAAATTTTAGTATAGTATGGTATCGTATGATTTTTTTTATTTATTACCAATTAAATACGGATGATTAGAAAACTATTTCTAGCAAATATTATAATTTAAATTTCTTTTTATTAATTTTTTTTATAAAATAATTACATTTTTCGACCGCATTTCCCTCTCGGTAATGCATATTTCCAATAAACACTTCATCATCGGAAATACTTTTCGATAATAATTGCCTATTTCCGACAACATTCTCCACGACATAATTGGGTCAAAACAATTATATTTCCGACCACTTGTTCGTCGAAAATATTTTTCGACAGGATAAATGTGGTTGCAAATATATATTTCTGACGTAACTTGCCTATCGGAAATATTTTGTTATACTCTTTTCTGACGAGATATTATATATTTTCCACAAACTCTTTTGGTCGGTAATGATAATTGCGATGAAATCTAGCCCTCACAAATAATATATCATTGTTGGAAAAAGTATTTCTGACGACACTTATTGGTCGAAAATATGAATTCGTAAAAACAAGAAATCTCAATAAAAGAACTATTTCCGACAATCATATAAGTAATTACGACCACATGTTCGGTCGGAAATAAATATGTAGGGTCGTTTTAAAAATTCATTTCCAATAGAAATTTAAGCAGTAGCTACAAAGTATGGGCGTCGGAAATACATTATTTCCGACGAAGTGGTCGGAAATGAAGTATTTGCAACTAGCCTTTTAGTGACAACTTCCGACAAACTTTTGCCGTCGAAAAAGGTATTTCCGACTGCAAAAGGCTTTTGGCAACGACAAAATGCCCTCGCAAAAGGATTCTGTTTTGTAGTGATAATAGGTAGGATAAAAGTGTACAACTCCATACCATTGAAAATCAGTACTCAAACAAGAAGAAGAAGTTGCATTTGAATCAACAAACAAACCCTAATTGGACAATACTAGAAAAAAACCATGAATATGGAGCTCAAACCTGATTAAACTTTGAAAGCTGATCAACAACATCATTTCCAACTAGTGCCTCTCCAACAAACAAGACAAGATCTGGATTGTTAAGATTGACTAGCTTTAATAGTGCCCTCATTAATGGTTCATTATCCTGAAAGGCATAAGATTGAAACAAAAATTGCTAACTAACAGTAGCTTAGCATGTACATCATACAAACAATAAATGTTTATGTAGATGCTCAACCATTCTACTAAGAACTAGAAACACATTAACAACATTACAAATCATATTAGAACTAATACAAATAAGCAAGCAAGTAATTTTCAGAATCTTTTTTTATCAATTTATTTATCGCAATTTGTAAATGAAATGCAAAACTAAGGAAAAAAACCATAGATATATTCAAATTAATCACAAAATCGCAAAGAACTTGCTCAATGAGCTTCGAATTTCGGTGATAATCAAACCGGATCATACCAATATGATTCGGCTGACCTTGAAATGGTTGGCAAAAGAAGATGAGCCTGGAGCCACACAAGCTGTTCCACTAGTCATGAGCTCATGCATCGCCATGGTCGATGCCCTTCTTCTTCTTATTCCTCTTCAATCTAGAACATAATTGTTATTAAATAAAAGATTATAAATAAATAAAATTTAAGTCGGTTGTTTCTCAAAACTGCACCCAAAAGGGCAAAACCGTAATCCAATATAACTATTGACGACAACTGTCGATTTTTGGGTTTATTTTGGATGTGTTTATATACATTAAATAGTATATGGTTTATTTATAGTTTTATGTCTAGGAATGGGTATTTAACTAATTTTCTATAATTTTAAACATACCAAATTTATGACAGGATATTTCACTTCAATTTTGTCTTAAAACAGCAGTTACAAAATCTGGTGTACTTAATTAACTTTTAAAACTGACTTGAATAGGATTTTGAAATTTGTTTTAAACACAAAACGACACACCAATGTAACTATGTCTTAAATGGATTTTGTAATTAAATTTTTTTTTTTTACTCTCTTCCAAAACAAACTAACTTGGAATAGTATAAAATTGTTAAAAAAAAAGAATTTGTTTAAAGTTGGACTTTAATGTGTGGCAAGCAATAATCAACAACAACGCAGGCAATAAAACTGAATCAATTTAGACAAATTTGCCCTCTTTATTTATTTATTTAAAATTATAAAAGTTTTAGAGTTGGAATTTAAATTTGAAAACGTGTAGGCTTAAAAGGCACAGTCAATAAGCTATAATAAAGATAGAATGAGTATCAACCAATTTAAAGAAACTTTTCACCTTTTCAATTTTTAAAATTTTTAAAATTCGTGTACGTTTTATAAACAAAAAACGTGTGGCTGCCTTGATTTAGAATGTGTAGATGTTCCCCTTTTATTTTATTATTATTTTTTGTTTGAATTTGATAAGAAGGAAAAATAAATTGAAACTTAAAGCAACAACAAATAAGGTAAGAATAATTTTAACCTACAAAGGCTTTAGATTGTTATTTAAAATTGTGGTTTTTTTCTTTTTTTATAAAATTCTTATTCAAACTCTTTAAATATAAAAAATATATAAAAACAAAACTTTAACAGTAAAGTAAAATAAAGAGACAAATAAATAAATAAATAAAATATGTTAAGATTAAGAAAGCAAGCTTGGTATAGTGAAAGCACGTCAAAGATGCTGTCCTAGAGCCTTTGTAGCCTCCTTACGTGCAGGTAATGACGGTCTACAAGACTCGAAGATACGACCCCAATACACAGGCTTAAGGTCCGCTTTGAGCACATTCATAGTCGGATAGAAATTTCCAAGCCACAGAACCGTTGCCCAAAAATAATATGGAAAGTAGGGAATATATGAAAGTATGAGAATAGAGAAATATGATTGTTGTGTGTTGAAATGTGAAGGAGGAATGGCCTTTTATAGGCATCCAACACTCGTAACCTTCAAACACATTTAATCAGAAAAATTAAGGCAATGCATAGAAAATAAAAACTGAAAATTAAACAATTTGTAACTCCTATAATAAATAAAAGAAAACAGCCAAAAAATTAAAACAGAAAATAAAATGTTAAAATTTAAAAGCCTTTCAAATAATGACAGTTGCAAGTATGGAAGCATTTGGCGGGTTTTCATTTTTCATTAGTGGTCTATTGCTGCATTTCAGTTATATCTTCTGCTTCATCAAAATCAACTAGAATTTGTTGCTATCCAGCTCCTATTACAATCCAATCCCATATTCTTTCCTCATCAATCACCACATCACTATTGATAATTACTTTTTCAGTAATGGGGTTGAACAATTTGTATGCTTTGGAGTGTTCCCCCACCCCCAAGAAAGATGCATTTCTCACCCTTGTCATCAAGCTTTCTCCTCTTGTCATCCGGAATGTGTGCATATGCTATGCACCCAAACACCTTGAAGTGATGTACTGGTAGTTTCCTTCCACTCGAAGCTTCCTCACGCGTCATGTTTTTAACGAAAAAAGTAGGACTTCTGTTCAAAATATGAATGGACCACAACACTGCCTCTCGCAAGAATTTCTTCGGAACTCTCCCCTTAACCAGTAAGCTTCTAACCATGTTGAGAATGGTTCTATTCTTTCTTTCCGATACACCATTTTGCTGAGGTGTATATGTAGCTATAATTGCCTTATAATGCCTCTCTCAACCCAACAAATCTTCAAACTCTTTTGAACAATATTCTCCACCACGATTAGTTCGAAAAGTCTTAATGGTTCTTCCAGTTTCATTCTCAACAAGTGCTTTGAAGCTTTTAAATACATTAAAAGCCTCTGATTTTTCCTGCAAAAAATACACCCATGCTTTATGGCTAAAATCATCGATAAAAGAAACAAAGTATTTCTTTTTACCATTTGATACTAGTGTGATGGGACCACAAATGTCAAAATGCATCAACTCCAGCAAATTATGAGCTCTCCAAGCCTTTCCTTTTGGGAACTCATCATGGTGTTGTTGGCTAATAACACAATCTTCACAAACTTTGGATGGAGGAGTGATCATAGGGAGAACTATCACCATTTGCTTATGGTGGAATGTTTTTAGCCCAATAAAATTCAAGTGCCCATAATGGTAATGCCACAGCCATGTTGAGTCTTGCACCTTGGTAGAGAGACAATTCTGAATGTTATTCTGAATATGCAGTGGAAACATTCAATTTGCTATCATGTGGACTTCTACAATCAAACCCTTCTCTGGATGTTGAATTTTACAACATCTTTTTTGAATAATGATGGTATAGCCCTTCTCTTTGCAACTGACCCATGCTAATAATATTACTCTTCAATTCTGGGACTTAGAACACACTAGAAGTTGTCTGCACAATATTATTACTCAGCTGAAATTTGATATTTCCCTTTTCCCATAATAGAGGTATTATAATTGTTACCAAGCTTCACAGTCTTTTTAAAGGTTTTATCAAAATCAGAGAAAAGGGACTTATTATCGCACATATGATTGTTGCACCCAAAATCCAAATACCACAAATTCGATTTAGTGCCTGTTTGGCATTACTTATTTGGGGTAATAAGTGTGAGAAAATTTTGGAAAGCCTAGCCTGTTTGGTAAACTGTGAGAAAATCACTTATTGTTAAAAATTGCTGTGAGAGAAAGCTATAAGGGAAAGCAGCTAATGAGGTGCTTTCATTTTCTGATTATGTAGGAATTAGTTTCGAGGAGGCGCTGGGTTTAATGATTATGCGGCAATTATTTTTTATTATGCGGAAATCAATACCAACAACACTTTTAACAAAAAGTTTACCAAACGCCAAACTGCTTTCTCTCACAGCTGATTTCTCCACAGCAAATCTGACAGTGATTATTTTCACAGCACAGTAATGCCAAACTGGCCCTTAGACTCCTCTGTGTCAACAATTGCAACTTCCTTCTTCTCAAGGTACGCCATCAAGAGTAGCTCATCTTCTGTTTCTGCAAAGTTGGACTTTTCATCTTTTCTGCACATTCATACTAAAAATGGCCATTCTTGTGGCAGCGATAACAATCAATGTTTGATTTGTCAAACCTTGATTCTTGGTCAAATGATCGATGGTTATCACGCCCTCGATCTCTTCCTCTTCCATGACCTCTACTACGGCCTCTAAATGATCCACTATATGTTGAGGTGTCACCATTCAAAGCTTGCTCCTCAATGACATAACTAGTCATTCTCTACTCATGATGTGCAAGGAACTTTGCAGTTCATCGATGGACAACGCATCAATATCATGTGATTCCTCAATGGAACAAATCACATAGTCGAATTTTGTAATCATTGAGCGGAGAATGTTTTCAACTATTGTGACATCTCCCATTTTCTCACAATGGATATGCATCTTGTTTGCTACATCCAATCTCCTCCAGAAATAATCAATGACTGATTCTCCTGCCTTTTGGGAAGTGAAGCCATTGTTTATTTCGAGCTGGCCCGCAGATTTCAGGCCCAAACAGCAATTAATCCACAAATAGTAAGGTGGGGCATTTACAACTTATATTTCATTACAGAACATAATCAAACTCCAGATGCAATTTAGTGATACTTGTCATCTTTATCATGCAAGCAGCTGGCACCACTGAACTATCTACTTACACATCCACATCTTCTAGTACAATTGCATAAGAAATAAAGCTGCTGTACGAAATATGAAATTCTAAGAACATGGCTAGATTGCATTCATTCTTAAGGTGCAACTCTGACATTATTGTCATGATACATAAAGAAATACATATATTCAGGCAATACTATAAAAATTGAGAATTAAAATTATACAACACGAGAGCGATGGTAGTGACAGTGAGAGCGAGAGTGAAATGGTAAATTTAAGACCATTAAGGTCCAAATATGAAACAATTTACCAGAGTTTAAATGCCAGATGCATTACATTCTTCTAGGAGATTAAGAAGGTTATGTTCAGGGGCACTAAGAGAGGGTAAAATCATGCGATTGGTTCGTTTTTGTCTTGGTTTTGTCCCAGAATCTTCAGAATCAAGAGATCCCCCTTCCTTCATCACTGGCAAGTCACCTCTCCTTGGCACAGTTGCTGATACTCGCTCCTTCCATAGTCTCCCATCCTGAAGGTCAAAGAAGCCATATCAACATTCTATACATAACAACAATTAACAAATTTTGAGTAAATATAAACAAATTATGGCAATCTTAAGCCATTTCTACATTTATATCCACACCACTTCTACATTTATATCCAATGGTACGCATGTGATTTGCAGAAGTCAATGCTTATATACAACACACTTTATCCGATCAATCCACAGAAAATGGCAAAGACCAAAGACTTCACAGCTGCCTGTATGGCCAGAGAAACTGTTCGGTACCCTCTCTTAAATAGGCACAAAGTTTTTCTTCTAGGCACTTGTTTGTCCTACCATATGTTGGAAGCTAGTGACAAAACATCAACAGAAAAACACTCAACATGGTTCTGCCATACCAAAAGTAAATGTTTCAAGCAAACCTTACCCAGCAGCACTTAAATTAATACTACAGTTATACATCTGACATAAGGTATAGTGATCCAGATACTTAAACTACAAAATAAATGAGTATAGGTTTGCTAGGTTACAAGAAAAAAACAGGTCTTGGAACAAAATATCTTTGTGGGATTGTTTCACAGAAATCTTCTTGCGTGATTTTCAAGGACACACAGAAATATTTTCATTCTTTTCTAATTGTAAATTTCAAGAATAAAGGAATCTCCGTCTTCCATACATACATATAGTATCACGACATATTTTTGCAAGCCACATAATGTCTTAGTATCACCACATACATAGGGATCAGAGTTGGAAACTTTTATAACATTAATCAACATATCCTGAATCTAACACTGAAAAAAATTTCAACGCTCAGGCAGCCAAGGTTTTCATCCAATCCAATCAGCACAAAATAGAGACTGACTTCAATTTTACCATCAAACCTACTTGGACAACATGCAATGTCATCCAGAAGCAGCTTATTGGTAATCGTAGTTGACACAGTTAAAAAAATCAATTTCTACTTCATGCCATCCAAACCAGCTCTAGCACCCTATATTGCTAACTTATAAAGCAAAAAATTCTTTAATGGAAGTCAGGATTTTATCTTACATTAAGAATTGAAGGTTCAGGTAATGGGCACTGGATTGGTCTATCATTGTTGAGAGGCTCGATTGGATGTTCAACTGGCTTAAACTCTACTGCTACCTCAATCCCATGAGAAGCGGTGATGGGGGCAGTTGCTGAACCTGTACCCTCTGAATTTGGGGGCAATACTTCCCTCTCATCCTGCAACAGATAGCAAATTACATGAAACTCTGAATGCACGTATCAGAGCCATAAATGCCATTGCAATGTGTAGCACAATCAGCAAGCGGCCGAACTTAAATATATCAGAAAATCTGTTGCTGTTAAGGAATTCAATGTAACTCACAGAACATTGTAAATTGACTTTGCACAACCAAAGAAAAAAGGAAAAAAAGAAAGAAAAAGAGGATCAATACCAATAAGAAGAAAGCAAACCACTTAAATTAATCACAGGCCTTGATGGTAACAAAGATTTATCCCCAACCAGTCAAACAGAAATCATCGGTCATATGATTTATTCAATAAATAACAGAATAATGAAATTCAACAAACTGCTGACACAGTAGCTTTGCAAAAACCAATCAATATATTTCAAGGATCAAAGGGTTCATAACCCAAAACCAAAAGAGTCGAATTCGAAGAAATGGTATTTCAAAATAAACATATACAAAACCAAAAGAAATGGTCAGATCCTGAGAAAAGTTCCACAACAGAAGACTAAATCAAACCCCATTTCACAAATTATAGAAGCAATAAAAAAAAGTCAACCCCAGTCAAAATAAGACAATCTAAAATATCTAATAACTACCTCAAAACGACTACAGACCCAGCAAAAGGAACAACAATCAGAGGATTGCAAATAAAAGAACACATCCAAAAAAGTGCAAAATCAAACATTTTGAAGAACAAGCCAATTATTGAATATAAAAGAGAGAGCAGAAGAGAAGAGTTCTTACAATGGCACTCTGGGTACGTCGATGAGCAGCTCTGCTGACAGAGAACCTTGAGAAAATACCCACCATAGTTTTTTTCACTATAGCAAAACTAAATTCACACAAAACGGTTTTATGATATTGGCTTTATTTGTCAAACCAACTACTTTCTCTCTCCGTCTCTCTGTCTCAACTCTCTCTCTAGAGTACATACACCCAAATGATGCTCGACCACAAGGGTGTTTCAATCTTTGTTCGGAAAGATTCTAGGTAGATAAAGTGATGGAAAGAGAAAGTTCGGGTACCGTAAGATATATATTTTTTTATAAGGCAGATTAGATGAGGTTGCTTGGCGTAATGGGTTTTGTCCGGTTGGGATTTTCCTTTGTCTTGCTGTAGTTATTTGCTTTGGAGTCGGTAGATAAAAGGCGGTGAACGAGAAGAAACAAAGTGTTGGAGAATCATGAAATGGAGAAATAAACTTTTTTTTCTTTTTCACTGAAATTACAACTCAAGTGATTAAGAATATTTTTTCTGCCCGACAACAAGGAAAGTCATTCTGAACAAGAATGGGACCCAATTACCAAAGCTAACCCAAAAGCAATCATTGCCTGAGCTGCTGCCTAGAAGAAATTATAGAATAAAATTATACTACCATGTTAATCTGTGATACTCTCATTCGAAATTTGTCACTTGTCATTATTCAAAACATGTAAAGGTTTTTTTTTTTACAGTTGGACAAGAAACCCATTATTATCCTCGAAATAAAATTAA
The DNA here is from genome assembly GCF_002207925.1 of Prunus avium. The sequence goes on from NW_018921480.1 coordinate 90,499, forward strand.
GAAAATAAAAAATCAGCAAAAGACATAACCACCCACCTTGACCCATTCTCTTACCCCGCGCATCCTCTCCCCTTGGCCACCGCCCCTCCCTCTCTCTCTTCCCTAGTCTCTCTTTCTTCCTTCCTCTCTCTCCCTCACTTTGTGGCCTTCTCACGCAGTTCAAAAAATTAACCATTGGTGGCTACCAAAGACCCATCTATATTTCTTCTTTTTGAAGGTCTCGCTCATTTTTTGACAGATTTTATCATATCTAAAAAAGGTTGAGGTGAGAGATGGGTGTTAGTGAATAAAATTGGACCCATTTTCAATGCTTTTGAGATCTTGCATGTGGTTCCATGGGTTCAAGACACCTTACAATTTTAGTGAGAGAGATAGGAGAGGAGAGGAGAGGGAGGGTTGGCAATTCAGGGTAAGGGGTTGGGTCGGGTGTGAGGTGGTTTAGACGTCTTTTTTGTCCTTTTTTGTCTTTTTCGGTTCATTTTTTCTATAGTTTTATTATGAATGTAAAAAAGAATTGTTTAATCCAACTGTAAAAACTTATATTTTTTAATATAAAAATGACACATGGCAAGTTTTGAATGGGAGTATCACAAGTTGATATGGTGATACAGTCCTATTCTATAATTTCTCGCTGCCTAGGGACGTTGTCCTTATGCTCAAGGGCGGTGCTATGCACAGGACAAGCTAGGTGCCTATCCAGCCCAAATTTTTTCAAAAAAAAAACCCCACATGTGTTGCCCATCTAGGTGGTCCCATATCTTCTCTCTCATTCTCTTTTGGCTATTAGACTTCTAGTTTTTCTCTCTCTCCTTGCTACCCGACAATAGCAAGTTTCTCCCTCTCTTTTTTTGAGGTCAAATCATCCCTCTATTGGCTACATCTTCTATTATCTTGGGTGGGCAACTTGGCAACAACATCTTCTCCTCTCCTTTTGTCAACAACAAGTATTATTCTAATTCTCTCATTTGCTATATATCTTTAATTATAGTTTTAATTTAAAATTAAGTATTCTAGGGTTTAATTAGGGATGAATTATAATTTTGGGATTTGTTGAAATTAATTAGGGCTTTGATTAGAGATGAATTATTCTAGAGTTTTGATTTGGGATTTTGTTAAAATTAAGTATTCTAGGGTTTAATTATGGATGAATTATAATTTTTTGTTTGGTATTGTTGAGATGCTATTATGAGAATTTGTTTGATTTTTTGTTGGTATGTTTGATTAAAATTCTTTCTACATATTATTCATAGGCTATGTTTTATTATGTTGAATCACAATTGGAATCCCAAGAGAACAAAGAATTTTTTGTCTTTTTTTAAGAAAAAGAATTATGGGTCATCATCTAGTTCATTGCCTTCTAGCACTTCTTTATCTACTCCAATATGTGATGAGCAAAATCTTCCTAAGTCTCCCAATGTCGAGCCTCTAGTTGAAAGAGTTGAATCTCAAAGAGTCAATGATGATCATGATTTTAATATCAATTATCTTGAGCATGATCTAGGATTACGTAATCTAATAAGCAAATATCCGGTGAATAAACAAGATAATGTGCGAAGTAAGGCTCATTATGTCCCCCCTGACTAGGTGTATCTTTTTATGTTTATTAATGAAATTCACTCGTATCGTCAAGTTTAGTATGTTAGTTTTGCCCAACCGGCTTCTAAATCCTGAAACCGCCACTGCTCATGTTAACGTCAGTGACCAATATAAATACCAAAAACAAAAAAAAAAGGAAAAAACTTCAAAAAAAATTTCTAGAAATACCTGGCAATGTTCTTCACTTCCCACACCAAAACTCCATACAAATTCCTCTCCTCATATTTCATGTAAATAGTGCTTGTCTTTACTTATCATAGGAATGCATGGGAAAGCAAAATTAAAAAGGGTAGGACAGTCACTATTAACGTGAATAATGTTTGTCCTTACTTGCCCTTCCCCTTTACCATAGCTAAATGGGTGGAAGTGCTCTAAACTCATATCCCTTAGCACCATTCTCAGCCACACACACCATCACAGTAGAAAAGACAAATGAGTATGTTTTATTTTGGGTTTTTTTTTATGAGCACTGGATTGGTTGTTGGGTTTTTTAAATTATTTTATTCTATGCAAAACAGGCTGATATTAGATGGGTTTTTTTAAAAAGAACATTAGGCTTTAAAGGTGGTGGCACAATGGTAATAAATGGGATCTTTTAAAACATGTTTTATTGGTTTGGATCCGGATCCTCTACTCTGATTTTATTTGCCATGATTTGCTTTATTTTTGTTCTCTACATGCTTAATCTAAGGAGTTTAAAATGGACACATCATCCCTAAAATAGAAACCCAATTTACTCCTAGTTAAAAATGAAAAAAAAACCTTACTTTGACTAACGCCTAAACTTAACATCCCTAGCAGTTTTTTTTTTTCCTTCTTCTTCCTTCATTGTTAATTGAGAGAGATTCTAGTCGGATTTGAAATCAAAAGGAGAAGAGATAGAAGACAAGAGAAAAAGGGGTTTTAACCATAGACGTCCCTGAACTTTGCCCCCAGTTGCAATTGGGTCCGTGAACTTTTTTTAGAGGCAATTACATCCTTTAACTCGACAAGTAGTTCCAATTGAATCATATCGTAACAGAATCCGTCGAGTTTGACCGTGTGAATGGCACGTGCTCTTGTTGTGAGGGGTATATTGGAGTTTTCACGATGGCCAGCTCTGTGTCTTGTTGTAAACCACCTCAAACTCCTTTACGATGTCGTTTATGAGGTTGATTCGCTTGGCGACGGCAAGGATGTTGAGGAAATTGATGGTGTAGGGCTGGAGGGTGGAGGACTTGGCGATTTCGTAGAGGACACTGATCTCAGAGAAATGGGCAAGAAGGCCGCTTGGAGTGTCAACTCTTGCAAGGCCGGCAATGGCATCTCATCTCTCCGTGACGACAATCTTGATACTTATTGACAGTCTCTGCTTCAATTCTCTTTTCCTTTCTTGATCCCTAAAAAATGCGAAAATGCAAAATGAAAACTTGTAATTGTTTTGTTCTTGTTTGCTTCGTTCGCAAATCAGATGGTGCGCAACCTCTTTTAGTAAACATTCAATTCCAAAATAAAGTGAAGCTCCAAGTATGTGTGAAAGTTTCTATCTTTTTAGTTATTTAAATATCCAAAATTTGATTTTGACTAATGGGTTTTGTTTTTTCTCACCAAAAAAACAAACAAAATCAGCTTGTTGTTCTCTATGTGGATTTCAAGCTTGATGAGAGCTATACACCTTGTAAGATCTCAATTCGTGCCGGGGATGGCTTACGCTTCTTGTCGAAGAACGAAGACCGATAGCTAGACGAAGAACTTCTCGATCTTCTCCATGTCGTCGGCCGTGGTTTCGAGGGTGTTGTTGGATTTGGTCACATCGACCAACGAGGAGGAGGAGGAGAGCTTGAGGGGGATGGGGGTGAATGTGGAGGAGAAGGAGAGGGTGGAGGTTCACACGCGGGATTATGTAGCGAAGGAGACTGTTGGAACTTGAAAGGACACTTTTACCCCTCATTTTGACGGACAAATTGACAAAGTTGGATGGTAGGACTCAATTGTAACTACTTGTCAAGTTAAAGGATGTAATTGCCTTTAAAAAAAAATTTCAAGGACCAATTGCAACTGGGGGTAAAGTTCAGGGACGTCTACAATTAAAAACCCAGAGAAAAACGGCATACGCATGTTTGTGTTGGACATATTTTGCAATTAGTATTTTGGCGCTCACAGTAATCAGAAGCATTTTTCCAACAACAAAAAAAAAAAAACAAAAGTAACAAAGCCTACTCCATTTAAACCCAATTTAATCGTAAGACTCAAGTAAGATAGAAAGCCACAGTATTTTTGGTGCTCAAAATATGTGGATTATTGATTGTTCTGAACCACTCAGATTGGGATTGAAAATAAAAGGGGTATTTTTCTGTGGTGGCTGAACCACTCAGATTAAGGGCCAGTTTGAGATTGCTATGCTGTGAAAATAATAGCTGTCAAATTTGTTGTGTGAGAAATCAGCTGTGAGAGAAAGTAGTTTGGCGTTTGGTAAATTGTTTGTTAAAAGTGTTGTTGGTACAATAATCAGTTTCTAAGTGTTTGGTAATTTTTTTTGTGAAAGTGTTGTGAGCTGTGTATAATGACTAAAAGGGGTATTATATTAAAATGACTTTTGTGTTAAATTTTTTGACAAAAGGAAAGCACTTTCACCTTCACTTATATATATATATATATATAT
>NW_018921480.1:96552-143042 GCF_002207925.1 Prunus avium
GGAAGCTTTCTTCTCCACTTAGCTTGGCTGCACCTTGGCCTTCTCCAAGCTCCAAGCTCTCCAAAATCTGCTCTCCTCTGTGTAATCTCTTCAATGACTTCTTTTCCCACGTTCAAAAGGCTCCCCCAACTTCAGATTGCAATTCCTTTCCTTCCCTCTCTCCTCCTTTCCAGCTTTTACCTTTTAATATAAAACTACCACCTTTTATAACGCCTTAGCCCATTGTCCCCTTGCCATGATGGAGCTTTGACTTCACAAAGATGCCAAAAGCTCCGAAAATATCTATTTTACAAATGTAATTCCTTGTTACCAAGAGTTATGGTAACAAGAAGTTAAGATGACACAAGGGAGGTAAAAGCTGGCCAAATCCGGATTTCCAGAACTGTGGTAACATGATGGATTGGTTGGATAGGCAATACTTGTCCAATGGAGTTCAAATTTGGATATGTTGTAGTTAACATCCATTGGAACAAGTCTCATGAAGATCATGACCTCATCCGAGCACCAGAGCATGTTGATCCCAGGCCAAGAAGTTGACCTACGAAAATGAACAAAAACAGAATTTATAACTAATAATGCACTTTTAGCTCATTTTCATCCCAACCAAGGCAAAATCTAAGAAAACACAAAAAGGAAGTAAAAAGCTATAAAATGTCAAGAACTAACTCAAAATAGTGGGTGAATAACATGAAAAATCATGTGTAAAAATGAACCGAACAGTTTTTAAATTTCATTAAACCCAGCACCTCTTCGAAATTGATTCCCACATAATCAGAAAATGAAAGCACCTAGCTACTTTCCCTTATAGCTTTCTCTCACAGTAATTTTTAATAATAAGTGATTTTCTTAAAGTTTACCAAACAGGCTGGGCTTCCCAATTTTTTTTAAAAATCACTTATCACCCCAAATAAGCAATGCCAAATGGGCACTAAAACTTGACAAGATAATTTTTTTAATAGAACAAAATGAAAATTCTTACAAATAGGAAGTAAACGCTCTTTTAGCTAATGGTTCCTACTCAAATATGTTTATACCTGAAAATTTTCCTCTCAGGACCCACTTGGAAGAAGTTGATCTGGAATATAAAAGCCTAATGGGTTCAAAATTTGGGCCTGATAACTGAGCCCAAAACCAGGTTTATACTAAAAGCCAAGTCCAAAAAACTCACGGTTGTAACGTGTTGGGCTCGACCTACCATGATGCTCTTGTACTAAATAAAAGCCCAACTACGATAAGGTATGGCCCAAGATGTCAGCCCAATAATCAAAACAGTAATCCAAGGCCAAAACACATAAAAATTCAGCTTAAGTTGGAACTCAGTAATTTGTTCCTCGGCCTAGTCCAAGGCCAAGTAAAATTGTAGAAAACCGACTTTGGAAAAGCATCATGAGGTGGATTTTGGGCAGTGTGTCACCTCAAAAAGATAAAAGGAATGACACGACGTTTCGCTACATTTTGAAATTTGTGCACACAAATAGAAGTTTTTGGAACTTGCAAAGGAAGCGTGTGTAGAAGAATTAACCTCAAATCAAGGGTTGAGGTCTGGTTTGTTAGAGAAAAGTCAACTTATTTAACAAACTGGGCAGTGGCCGACTTTCTCTACAGCTTTTTGGGATTGGATAGATTTGGAAGTTGGCAAATATCTGCCTATAAATAGGAGGCCTATACTTCATTTTTACACACTCAACATCTCAAACAAAATTACCCCAAAATACTACTAAATTTTTTTTCTCAAAATCAGACTCAGAATTTTATTGCTTTCTTAGGAATCATGTAGTTATATCACCGAGAAAACTTTGAAGCTTGTTCAAAGTTTTCTTGTGCACCATCATTGTAACCGTTCATATTAAATATAGGGTAATTATCAGTTAACTACTTTGAAGTTGTCTGTGTTTTAGAGTTCGATACAACAAGTTTTTTTCATCTCAATCACATCTATAACGTTTAATCCCGTATCAATTTCATACATTCGTTAGTCAATCCGTCATGACCTCCATTGAAAGTTGACATGGATCCATCCAGTGGGCCTTGTACTTAACGATTCCCACCAAAATGCTGATGTGTCTAATTATCCCCCCTTTCAGTTGCCATGGCCATCCGATGTATCCCAACCTATGTTAAAATTGGTAAAAGAGAAGAACTTGCAGAGAAATTTCTCTTGTGTTTTTATTGATATTTTAGCAAGCAGATACAAATCTTAAGTACAAGAAAGGAAAAGCTATACAAGTAAAGTTAACTAAACTTGTGCCTAAAGTCTTGCAACTAATTACAATCAGAATAATGGAAAGATTGCATAAGAGCAAATCCTACAACTATGGCTTGACTTAAACGTGACTAAAGAGATTTGCTGATTCTCAATACGCCCCCTCAAGTTGGAGCATGGATATCCAAAGCTCCTAACTTGCGTAGATGGTGATGGAACAGTGCACTCCCAAGAGGTTTTGTGAATATATTTGCAATTTGATGGGCAGAAGGTACATGAGTAGTTGCAATAAGACTTGATTGGATCCTTTCACGCATTATATAGCAATCTAACTCAATATGTTTTGTACGCTCATGGAATATAGGATTTGCCACTATGTGTAAGGCAGCTTGGTTATCACAGAACAAGGTTGCTGGTTGTTCATGGGAAGGCCCGTATGAGGTTATCAAGGTCTGCCACCCAGGCACTTATCAGCTTCGCGACACCAATGGCAAACCTTTGCCCCACCCATGGAATGCTGATCACCTCTAGTATTATCACAATTAAACAAGCCTAGACCTTAGGTTTTTATGTTTTCTTGAGCCTTCGGCACATATGTCTTGAGCCTTAAACTCAGACATTGTATGTAATTATTGCCTTTCGGCATCTAGCTAAATGAATCGCCTAACCTTGGCTTATTTCTACTCATTTTGCGATCTCAATTCATGAAAGGCCTATTTCAAAAACAGAGGGCATATATTATGAAAATAAACTTGCCTTAGGGCATGACAATATCCATACAAAAACGTAGTGCCATCAGCACTCTAATCAAACTATCTGGAACAAATACTAAGTTACAAAAAACCAAAAATACAAGGACCTCAGGCATCAGCATACTCCTCTAGTGCCTCTTCAGCCGCAGGCTCAGCCTCTGGGATTGACCCACCTCCGCTGACTTCGGCACCACCTCCTGCTTCGGCATCGGGGGGACTGGTGGGATCCACAGACGAAGGGGACGTAAACAGCAACTCCCTGCTAGGAGGAATGGGAGGAGGCACACCACTGGTATCAAAGTTTATATCCAACTCGAGATTAAACCTTGCCACCAGTTTTTTCCAGCCGAACTACTCCTCTACCATCGCATCGAGCACAAGGTTCTTGAACTCATCTGAACCCTTGTACTCCGCCACAGCCTCAGCATGAGCCGCTGCCAGCTCCTCTACTTTCTTCCGCTCAGCTTCGGCCCTGGCCTCTTTTGCAGCCTCCAATCGGCGAGACACCTCCTTAAGCTCCCTCTCCAATCTCCCTACCCTCAACTACATTGCATCCTCTCCCGAATGGCAGCCTGAGCTTCGGTAGTGGCAGCCTTCGCTGTCTCCGACTGACGTCTCGCCAATACCACCTCCTTCTCTGCCCTGGCAGTGGTCAGATACATATCCCCAAAGGCCTGCAAACAAAGGACATCATCATCAAATAGAGTCAGTTTCAAAAACACAAAATTCACCAAGGTACTAGGATACTTACATTGGTAGCAGACAAGACTATCTTCTGGACTCGATCCAAAAAGTCCGCGGCCTTGGTCCAAGCAAGCTCCCCGACATCCATCTTCACCCCGGTCAGGAAGGGGTTCACAAGGGGCACTTCCTGACGCTGCATTGCCAAGGTCACCTCCTTCTTCTGCCGCCGAACCGTAGCAAACTCTGTATCCTCAGTAACCTCTGGGAATTGCTCCTCCAGACTGAGCGGTAGCTTCGGTGAAGGGTCCAGGTCAAAAGACGGTAGCTCTGCTCATCATCTCGAGGCCGCTTCCCAGTGGCATGCCCCTCCACCTCCTCGGATGTGTTGGTTGGAATCTTCACCAGTCTCCCCTCAGCCTTCTTGGCCCTCTTGGCCGTGTCCCTTTCTCTCATCTCCTTCAGCTTATGTTGCTTCTTCTCTTCATCAACTATCACCACCTTCGGTGACCCCTCTATCGTCGTCACACCCTTCGGTACACCCTCCACTACCATCCACAAAACATAACAGCAGTTAGTCCAGCATACAGAAACAAAAAAACAAAAACAAAAAGAGGACACCCCAACAAAGACAAAACTTATTGCCTTGAAGCAGCCCCGATTCCTGGAGAAGAGTTGGCGTCACTATATTCCTCGATGCCCGTCTCTTTGCTGAGACTAAATTTCTCACCAGCTCTATCTCCTCCTCCTCCTCCTTCGAGACCGAACTGCACTTCACTGAACCTGCACAAAACAAAGCTATCAGTTTCACAACCTTCGGAAGAAATGAAAACACATACCGAAGCACATACAACAAACGCAAGTTCAACACAGCAAAGTTATGACCAACGACCTACAGATTGAAACTGGGTAGGCACGTGTTTGCTAATAGTCTTCCCAGGGCAACACTCCCAGTTACTGAAGGCAAAGAACCACCGATTTCTCCATGTCTTCTACAACGTTGGTGGTTGCCCTATGAAATACCCTCTCTCCTTCGCCTTTCGGCAATTAACCTACACCCAGCAAAAGTTGCCTTGGTGCCTGGAGACGGAATAAAGATGCATGAGCTGCTCGAAGGATGGCTCTCCTCGCTTGGCCAACCACCAAGCTATGTACACCCCATGTAAAATGATCCAAAAATTGGGGTTGTACTGCCTAGGAGCATAGCCCAATCTCGCCCACATCATCTGCACCCAAGAATGCAACGACATCCTCATACCATACTTGTCCATGGCTGAGAACATCATCACGCAGCCTTCGGGTGGATACCTCACCACCTCTGTCGGCGTTGGCAATCTTAACCCCACACAGTCTAGAATCATATAGTCCCCCTTTAACTGCTCCAACTCATAGATACTAAGCTTGTTCCTCCTTGGCAGCGGAACCCCTATGGGCACATTCACACCAGCAGAAGCCACCACTACCGTACCAAACATAGATGGCTCCCCCTACCCACTTGAACTAACTTCAGATGCCTGAGTCATACCCAAGACCCGGTTGGCAACAGCCTCTAGGGCAGTGTAGTTCCTCTACGTCTCCTTGTAAGCTTCCCCCCAGAGCTTACTGATTGCTCTTCTTCCCCCGCCCTATTTTTCTCCACTATCAACCCCTCCACCATACCTTCAGACTCGGTACTCTCCCCATCAGAACCCAAGGCTTCGTCATGTTTATCACTCTCCAAGTCCTCCCCACTGAAGGCATAGGTACTTGTCGGACTTTGGCTATTTCTTTTAGAATTATCAGACATCTACAAACACAAAATACAGAAACTAATGGGCATGCGAAGATTGAAAACAATTTTCCTAGGCATGTTCTACAATGTTCATCAAGTTCATCCAAATTCATATGAAAAACGAAGAGTTCATGCACAAATTCAACGAAAGGCGCGTTTCAATCCAAAAAAGAGGGACAAAAACAAGTTGTACCTTGTTATATCCACCGCACACAACTATCGAAAATCACCCTCGCCTAGTCACAAATCGCCTCCGCCTCGGAAAACTTCGCTAGAAATCACCTATGCACCTCTACCAAATTGCTCGAAAAACTTCTAAGTACCTTCACTTCTCCCCTTCGACCCCCTTATATAGATGTCAAAGGACGCCTCAGAATGCAAACCGTCGCCATTACCTCCCAACCACCCCACTAGGAACGACGGCTAGATTCCAACAAAAACCTTTCGATTTTTTCTAACATGTGGCATTGCATGGCGACGACACACCTTCCATTCGGCACCCTCCGTGCCGAACGTGCAAGGGATCCACGTGACAAGCGTAATGATGTCACACCTTTCGTTCGACACCCTACATGCCAAATGTGCAAGGGATCCACGTGACAAGCATAATGACGTCAAGCCTTCCGTTCGGCACCCTCTGTGCCGAACGTGCAAGGGATCCACGCGACAAGCGTGATGATGTCACACCTTCCGTTCGACACCCTACATGCCAAACGTGCAAGGGATCCACGTGTTGACGTTACACCTTCTATTCGGCACCATACGTGTCGAACGCGCAAGGGGACTCATGCGACTCGCATGATGACATCACACCTTCCGTTCGGCACCCTACGTGCCGAACGTGTAAAAGGATACGTTACGAACCGGGATGATGTCACTCTTGCTGTTCGGCACCCTCCGTGCCGAACGCGCAAGGGTACTCATCTGACTCGCATGCTTACGTCACACCTTCCGTTCGGCACCCTACGTGCCGCACGTGCAAAGGGATGCGCAACGAAGCGTGATGACATCACCCCTGCCATTCCGCACCCTCCATGACGAACGCGCACTGGGACTCATATGAATCGCATGCTAAAGTCACACCTTCCATTCGGCACCCTACTTGCCGAACGTGCAAAGCGATACGCGACGAAGCGTGATGACCAGACATGCTAGAACAGGCTGACATCACGCCTTCCGTTCAGCACCAACCATGCCAAATGTGCAGACAGACCCGACTCTCGCAGGCATCACCCTTTTGCATGACATCCCGTTAACTTCGGCACCCATTGTGCCGAACCTACAGATGGTTCACAAAAACAAAAACAAAATATTCATCAGCAGTTTTCCTTTGTCTCCCCCTGTGCCGGTTTCACAAGAACGCCCTTTTGAGACCGTCTTCCCAACAAACGTGCCTTCTAGCCTCAGAACTTGGGAGACTAGGGGACTGCCTATGGCACCCATCGTACTAAAACACTCGATTTAATTACTTAACATTTTACAAGTTCCCAACCCAGAAGCCACTCTTTGATTGGCAACTTGGGGGACTACTGTTTACACCTTAATCAACCAAGTGTATTCGACATTAGATGACTAGTATCTGGGTAGACACATGCCGGCTGCCAAAGGGAAGAAACACTCCAAAAAAACACACAGACAAACCTTTAGAAGATGAGTGGCATTATCACCTTCTTCACCTATTGAAAGAAGGTCCCCTTTCAAAGCAGTAACCACCTGCCAAAGCTTCCAACTACAGAACCTAGAACCATGGACATGTGTCGCCTCCACAACAATTTGCACAAAGTCTCACATCGAAACTTTGTGCAAAACTCTCATTTTCACTTCCCTATAAATATGGAATAGTGCCCGAGTAAAAGGGGTAACTACTTTTTTACCTTTACTGTTACTCTGTCAAAATTACCACATATAGCTGACTTAAGCATCGGAGAGCCTTCGACAGGTACCACACCTGTGCCCGAAACTTGACTATTGCTTCTTCCTTGTTTCCTTCTGCAGGATCCCTTGGTGCCGAAGGTCCTTAACCTTCTCCCCCTACTGAAGATCCAATGCTCCTTTACCTAAGTTGACCCTCCCAAAAAGAGCTTCAACACAGGCCATTATGCTTCTTCCCCAGGCCAATCACCTTCTTCGTTTTTAGGTCCTATAGAATACAAAATCCTGGGTGGAAAATGACAGTGTAATGAAGGTCACGAGTTATCTTACTCACTGAAAGCAAATTGACATTGAAGGAGGGAACAAAAAGGACATCTTTAATAACAAGGTTAGAATTAATTTTCAAGGAACCAGTAGAAATTATATCAACACATGACCCATTTGGTAACTCGACATAAGAAGGATGTGATGCTTATGTATGCAAGAGATCAGGTGATGATGTTATGTGGTCAGTGGCACCACTATCGATTATCTAATCCTTAGAACCTTGATGAAAAGAAGCAACATGACATTTGGAAATGGATGTACCTATGACTTTTTCACAAAACTGAAATTTACCATTACGTAATGTAGCCCTGATCTGATGGTATTCATGTGTTGTGAATTGAGGGATTCCATGGAATGAATCGCCACTTTTGGAAGGAGTACCTTGCGCATTGTGTGCCAAGGAGTGGTTGCCTTCACAGTATGTGCAAAATAATGATTTGCCTTTGATATCTCTAGACGTATTGTTGACGCCGGTCATCTTCAAAGTAAGTGTTGCAGGGGAATGGAATAAGGCTTAGAGTATCGAAGATCGATGCTTTGATACCATGTTAAAATTGGTAAAAGAGAAGAACTTGCAGAGAAATTTCTCTTGTGTTTTCATTGATATTTTAGCAAGTAGATACAAATCTTAAATACAAGAAAGGAAAAGTTGTACAAGTAAGTTAACTAAACTTGTGCCTAAAGTCTTGCAACTAATTACAATCAGAATAATGGAAAGATTGCATAAGAGCAAATCCTACAATTATGGCTTGACTTAAACGTGACTAAAGAGATTTGCTGATTCTCAGTAACCTAACCCTAAAAATTGAGGAGAACATTCTCAGATACCATATCCAAAGAAAGATAACATTTGTACTGAAGACGACGAAGCCTGAATGAGCATACTTTTTTATGTGCCAGCCTATTAAAACCCTAAACCACAGTATGATATGATACCTTTCTTGGCATTCTTGGTAGTGGTTCCTTTGGTTTGAGCTTCTTGAATTAGTTCAGATAATGGTTGTGGAGCCGTGTTGGTTTGGTCGTCTGCAGTACCAATGTTCTCTTTCTTTGGATATGGTATCTAAGAATGTTCTCATCAATTTTTAGGGTTAGGTTGGGAAAAATAGGATGGCCATGGCTTTTTCCTCATAGTTTATAGCGAGTGGGATTTTTTTTTTGGGGTTGGTTTTTGATTTTTTTTTTTTGGTTGAAATTTTAATAAATTTGTAAGGCTACACGGCAGCTAAAGGGGGGGATAACTGGAGACATTATACAGTGATACGGTACTACCACGTGGTAGTGCCAGGTGGTAGTACGGACCAACAGAATAATGACATCTGGCATAGCAGTTATTAGAGAGAGACAGCTTTTCATCCAGTACGAATGTTAACGCCGTTTACTCTCTTCCTCTTTTTCTTTATTTTTTTGTTTCTTTCAGAGCAAAGAACAGATAAACCCTGGTGTAATCGGAGTCTGCGCCACTTTTCAGAGAAAAAGAACACCTTTTTTTCAGCCAGAAAACTATGGATCTCCTCTTTTTCTTACGGTCTCTATTGATTTTGTTTCCCTATTTTTGCAGATCTTTTCTTCTTTTTGTCCAATTTTTGCACTCTATTTCCTCTTTTTTTTCCTTGTTAATTCCTCGATTTTGTTTTGGATGAAGACTTATGTGAGATCTCATCCCAGGCTACAACTCCTCTTCTCCAAGTTTGAAAAGTAAGGCTACCTTCCATTTTGTGAGATTTTCTCACCAGTTTTCCAACTAGACTCTCTGTATTCATTTATTTCTGGTAGTCTTTTTGGTTTAAGTTTCTTCAAAAAAATTTCGAATTTGAATCTTACTGCAATTTTTTGTTTTGTATGTTTGGCTTGGTTTGCTTCTCTTTTGGGGTTTTGGTTTTGTTTCAATTTTTATTTGGAATGTCTTGATTTGTGAGATGGAAGGAGTTTGATTTAGATTTGTTTTTCATAGCATAACCTGCAGATTGAAAAATGATTTGGCACTATTGGGGTTTTATTTTTCTTGCATTTCCTTATTGCAATTGATACATGTTGATTTTATTTCTCAGTTTCCAGCGTGATGAGTAAGTTAATTTGGTTTGGGTATGTTGTTAATGGAACGATTTGGCTAATTGTATATGTCCTAACAGATTTTTTGTTTCTTTCATATGATTTGAGTAATTGTTCTGTTTATTCAAACACAAACAATTTAGGCAGCCATAGCAACCCTTTCTCTGTTGTTTTGCTATTTTGTTGTACCTTACAGACAATTTGAGCATATTACTGCTTAATTGAGCTTGTTTCTCTAATTTTTTTAGGGATGCAAACTGTTGGAAATCCCTCGTTAGTGGAGTGAAAAGGTGTAGCTGGTGTTGATTGGCAGCAATAATTCTTCTCCATTTCGATGTGCACTGTGTGCATGTGTGTGTGCTTGTGTCGCACCAAAGAGACACAGAGAGAAGAGAATTTAATTGAGACTTGTTGTCATCTGTAACCTGTTTGTACCTTGAACTGACGAAATTATGTTAATGAAAATTTCATTCATTTCAAAAAGTTATTAGGTTTGTGTAAACACTTCACTAAATTTGTAATTGATTGCCCTTCTATTTTCTTTTTCCAGTGTTGTACCATTTCATCTCGTTGGTGAAAGTGGCCCAGCATATTATTACCACCTTCTTTTGGCATACAAGCTTGATGGGTATTTTTTTTGGAACGCTTTTGGCATACTATACTAAAATCTAAATGAGAAATTTTGTAAAGACTAGTAAAAATAAGAAAAAAGAATTCTGCTTCCAGTGATTGTAGAACAAAAATATGATTATAATAGTTCATTGCAAGTTATACATAGAAAAAATACCAATAACAAATAATGATAATAAAGTACATTGGAGTTTAAATCAAAATGAGTCCAGATTTCCAAGCATAAACAGTTCTTGCACCTGCACCCAAAATTATACATAAAGTTGAGTCAAAGAATTAGATAACTTCAAATATAAGGAGGCATTACTTATGTTGAGTAAACAATAATTATAACTATTTGTTCTTACGCAATACCTTATAAAATATAAGGAAGCATTACTTATGTGGAGTATGTTGCTGCTCATAACCATAAGAATGTGAATCCTGCATTACATATAGCTTCATTAACCAAATACTCCTAAGTAGGCATAAGCTATAGAAATATAATCATGACTGAATCTTTTATGACCTTCGTCATTAAGTTCAAATGAGTGTATTGCACCACCACTTCCAACTTCATGCATCATCACTCCCAGACTATCTACAAACTCCTTTTCAAATAATTTGAATATTTTTCTTGTGTAGACAGTAGCAGCATGATTCAGAAGGCCACTGCTTTTGGCAATTCTAGAAGGGAGTCCTTGATTGCAACGAAAAGATTCTTCTAATTCACTTGAACACATTTTTTCTGCTTGTTTATCATAGTGATGCACAAATTGAGTAAGACTCATTGTCTTAGTAGACATCTGATGGAAAACATTGTTTGTGCTCTCACTTCTTTGTGAAGATTTTATCTTAGCAGTGAAAACTTTTTTTGTATTATATCTCTTTTGTCCCGTCCGAACACTAAATCCAGTTCTCGTAGCATAACTATTGTAGAGATTATAAGCTTCCTCTTCAGTGGACACAACTTTTCCAAGCAAATCTTCTTGGAAACTTTCCATACGATTGACGATCATTGGATTTTCTTCTTCACTTTCAATATCAATAACTACTTGCACACGCCACAACATTATTTTAAAAACAAAACAAACAAAAACTAAGAGTATAATTGTTGATAAAATACTTATTAACAAATACATCTATGTGCTACTCGAAAAAAAATTAATTAATTTATGCAAGCAGCCAAGTTAAGGAAATAGACATACAAAAAGTAATTACACTATATATGTGCAACTAACTAAATGTGTGAATCTAGTTCCACTTTATCAGAATACTAAAAAGAACAACCTACAGAAATCAACAAAAAAAAAATGGATTCTGCAATAATCGGAAACAGCATGCAGAAAGTAGAAAAAAAAAATTCTGTATAAAGCATAGGATTGTTTGATTGACTTACCATTATCCATTTTTGTCTGAGGCTATAGTCCTTTGGTTTTTGGGGCGGCTGGTGGTCTTTTCCTTCGACTGCAAAAGTAATTTCTGAATGTTGGTGCAGACTCCAATGACAATTCACGTTCTAGGGTTACTTTTGCTTTGAAAGAAACAAAAAAATAAAGAAAAAGAGGAAGAGAGTAAACGGCGTTAACATTCGTACTGGATGAAAAGCTGTCTCTCTCTAATAACTGCTATGCCAGATGTCATTATTCTGTTGGTCCGTACTACCACCTGGCACTGCCACGTGGTAGTACCGTATTACTGTATAATTTCTCGGATAACTGACCACATCAACATTTTGACGGGAATAGTTAAGTATGGGGCCCACTGGATGGATCCACATCAGCTTTTAACAGAGGTCCTGACTGTGTGACTAACGAATGTATGAAATTGGCACGGGATTAAACATTACGGATGCGACTGAGACAAAAAAAAACTTGTTGTATCGAACTCTTAAGCACGGACAACTTTGTAGTAGTTAATTGATATTTACCCTTAAATATATCAACAAACAACTCTGGTTACTAGAGTTTTCATTTGAGCACCATCTAAACCACCTCAATTTCTCTTTTAAATCTTTGTTTTAATTTATAATTCAAAGAGGACTTGAGAGATCAAATTGACATTCGAACTCTTCACCGAACACAGCAGTCATACAAGCACTTGACTTAGAACATACGACAATAACAACTTTAAAACTCAACGGTCGAGAATGTGTTCCTAGGCCATAATCGCTTCACGAAGTTAGGATCCAAGGCGCTATTAATAAAGAGATATTTAGTCATATGCCCATTCTTAGCACTAAAACTATATAAATAAATAAAACCCTACACCATTTAATTTCTATAAAAAAAAACCCAAAAAATGACAACTAGCCCTATTGAATTTAATTTTGATTATTAAATTACTTTGATGCCCTATTGAGTCTTTTGAACTTTTTTATGAGGTTTTGGGGTTGGGTTTGTGTTAATAAATCAATGGCAGTTTTGTAATTTAAAAGAAGTTAAAAGTCTTTTTGTTATATTGTAAATGGACTTTTGGTGTGTTTCTAAAGTCCATTTCATATAGGGTATTTTTTTTATAATTTTTGCTCCTATATTGAGTATAATAATGAATCTCCCATTAATCAATCCATCCACCACACCAACTCATCGCTATCATGGCCAGGAGTGACCGTGATAGTTGGCACGCCTTTGCTTAAACACACACCAAAAGCACGACCTTGTTACCAGCTTAGTCCGACCTTTGATTATTTCATCTTAGATAATTCATGTGTTAGGCCGAAAAGATTTTACGGTCAAAAAAATCAAATTCTTCTTCCCCTATAACCTCTACAGTTGAAGAACCTAAACTATAATGGCAACGAGGTATTGAACAACTTCCATCATTTTTTTTTTTAGGTAAGACCCAAGGGTATCCACCGCCGACAATCCATCCTTTTTTTGAAAGAGAACAATATCCATCCTTAAAAACGATGAACAATATACATCCATGAATCCAATTAGGGCATAGTCAAATACTACGAGTATGAAAGATATAATAACTTTATGTGTAACTGCAGTCTAATGCGATATAAGATTCCATGGCGATGGAAAGTACAAATGCTGGAAATAATTTGTTTCTTTGATTGTGGTTAAATAACAACAATGAAACCCAACTATAGATGCTAGTTTCTTGGGTAAAATAATAACAATAAATGAGAAAGAAGACCATTGTTATTGAGATGAGAAGAAAAATTTGATAATGGCGCCGAGAAAACGAAGAGACATTTCCTTTTCATTTATTCTCTAGGGTTTTTTCTTTTGAAATTATGTGGCATGTTTTCTTATAATAGGATATTTTTAAAATGAGGTGGCATGTCTAAATTAAAAGCCAAGCAGATACTAGTAGAGAAAATCAAAGCAGAAGGATCCGAATCCATAAAAGTGAAGCTCCCTATAAATTTTCTTTTGTTGCTTGTGGTAGAATCCTTGTCCAACTATATTTTCCGTTAAATAATAGAAAGAAAGAAGAGCAAATTATTGATGCTAAAATTGGTACGGGAGGTTACCCTTTAAACCTTTCAGGGCATAGTTCCAGATTCCACAATTTAAACAAGCATTTGTAGACCCAAAGACAACCCCATGCATGCTCAATGTCATTGTAATTTATAAATGATCACAAAAATAAAATATACTTTATTTGGATGAAAATACCACAGAGCATGTTACAATTTTCCCTCGCTCTTCACTTTAAATAAAAAGTAAGTACAAATAAGATCCTAAGCCACATCACTCCTGCCTCACATATGGTGAGGAACTCATGTCTGTACTGTAAAAAGAATCCTCTGGTCCACCATAGTAGGTCTCCTCCTTCTCCTCATCCCACTTAAGAACCTCCCTTATGTACTTGAATGCCTCGTCAATAGTCACTCGTTCCCTTGCCCGAGCTTGCCACACAAAAAGCTTTCGACCTGTGACGGAAGCATAAAGATCTTTGAACTTCATTGCAACATAGAAGTAAGCTTGATGGGCCAGTGACTGGTTATTGTGATGGGGCTTCACGGGACTAAAATCATTGAACCATTCGCAAGCACTTAAAGGCGCCTGATTTACCTTGTCCTCAAAGAGATCATACTTGTTTAGGATTAATACAAAAGGGGTATCTTTAAAGCAAGGGTGCCTGACCATAGTCTCAAAGAGCTCCTTGCTTTGTATCATCTTATTTTGAAGTAACGCGCCGCTGCCACTGTTATCTGGGGCAACCCACATCTGATCATAATCACTAAGAGCAACACAAAACACCACCACACGTACATCTTCAAACATTTCTACCCACTTGCACCCTTCATTCATCCCCTTGGCATTTACTCTTATGAGTTGGTATCTGTGATATCCAATACATAAAGTTCATAAAACTAAGATTGTATATTAAACATCGGTAATAGGCAAAAAAATCTGAGCTTATATAAGTGATGTAATGGAGTCACTGCATTAACTAAGTTTCAATAATTGTACACAGTAACCAATAAAAAGAGAATCGGTGGATTTAGGTGGTAGGCCATGAGCTTTAGGTCAAGTGGCATGTGATGGGCGGGAGTGAGGGTAGAAATCCCAAGTTCAAATCTTCATGTAAGGAGAAAAATGATGGTTTGAGCAGCCCTAACTTTTCGTTAGTTCGAATATTCATCCTAAGTTCAATCCTACCAAAATATCAAATATTTTCTCCACACGCCTACTTTTCCTAGCCCTTTCTTTTTGACAATTTCTGTTGCAGCCACCTACTAACATTCTCAAAATACAGCTAAATCCTAACCCTAGTTTTAGTTTTATTTTTCAAAAAAAAAAAAAACTTGCAGATTTTCTCATGCGGACTTTATTACCGTGCAGACGCTATGTATTTTCTACTACCCCTCCCTGTTTTCCTCCTTGTTTACAATGATGTCAGCACGGTAAAACGTGCGGACATCCGGATGAGAGAATAATTGTATTTACTTGAATGGCTGCCATTATTCAGGGCAAGGGCAGGGTGGGAGGGGGAGAGAGAGAGAGAGAGAGAGAGTATTTGGGTGGGTGGCAAAGGCAATAGTGCCACTCAACACTCAATGAGATAAGGAAAAGAGAGGTTCAAGCCCAATTGAGCACCCTACTACAGTGTTGTAAACTCAAGACATGCCATATTAAATAGGACAAGCCGGGAGCTTCATATATGATCACACGCAGAACTGCTAATAGCCTTACTTGGTTAGAGGTGGGGGTGGAGCTTCAAGATTTTCTGTGTAGGCTTCAGACATCGGACTTCGATCATCCAGAGAAAATTCTATGAAAGCCAATCCATTTCCTTGAGTGACCCCTTCGGCATATAGTATGTCTCGTTCTGAAGGTTCATACTCATTGCCAGATACCTCAACAGCCTGAAGAAATAAAATCATGTTGCTTAAACATCTAACACTTATCCTAATCGGCAAGCTATTAAGAAAAGAGAAAAGGTACGAGAAGAATATAAAACAACTAATAGCCTCTAAAAAAGATCTATAAATAGCTGACAACATGGTCCAGTTTGACAGAAAATTCTTAGTAACTCACTAGTATCAATCTCATTAAAACAACTAATAATAATGCAAGATATTACGATCAGAAGATTTTTTTTTTTTAATTAAGATTATTAAACTATAACATGCTGAGATAACACTCAATACAAGAAGATTGGTTCTAACACCCACTATTTCAATCTACAGAGATTCCTAGGTGAAGATGACTCACAGCTCTTCAATTACTTGAAATCTTATTTCAAAATCATGTCAAATTTAGCACCGCATTGATGACATTTTGTTATGTGCATGCTGTGTAGCATGCAGGCATTAGTGGGCATGTGGCTTGAGTGCGTGGTGACATATCCATGTAAATAGGAAGTAGTTGAGTGTGCCAGGTGATTCTTAGTTAGAGGAAGCAGTTTGATTTGCAGGAAATAAACCATTATATTATGTCTGTTACAATTATCTTTTGAGATTTTCCATCTCACATTTCTCAAAAATCTTCCTTGAAGCCCATCTGTCCAACTTATCATCCTATCATGCAATCTATCTCAGTTAAAAAAAAATAAAAAATCATGCAATCTCTCTTGTGTAATTACATATTCAATGGCACAAACAAAATTATACAACAGATAGAGTTGTATTGCTTAACACAAATTGAAAAACAAGATGGTGAACTACAACGCTCAAACAATGGGACAAACAAGATTTGTAAGACACCAAAATTTGGATTACCGCACATGTTAATATAAGATGGTTTACCTGGCTTAGAAAGTACTCTGCAACATCTGGGAGGAAATGAAGCTCATCTCTTCTTTTATACGTTTCCTGAATAGCAGGATCCTTCCATACCTCTTCAACTAATGGAGCATACTCACGTGTTGCAGCAGGGAAGAATGCATCTAAATCTCCAGTAGCAATAATGTCTAGAAGCCAATCAGAGAAATGCTTCAATCTCGGGTTGATGGAGTAGACACATTGAGTAGTTTCATCGAGGTCAATCTCACCACCTGAAACAAGAATTCAATCAGATAATTTTTTTTTTTTTTTTTGAATAGAAACACTTTTTATTCAAAATTGAAGGATAAAACGAGGACATTTAGAACACAGGCCAAAATAGAGAAACACTCGCTGAAGAAACAGACTTAAAGCCACTCAACACGAATTCAATCAGATATCACATACTGAATTTACCGTCGTGTAGGAAAGAAAAGCTTCTCCATTTCACAACTGGGTTAATAAACATCCCTCTTATTCAGAAAGATTACCTTAAGCCTGAATAAATTGTGAATAACTAAAACCCTATATTTTATCACATGTGCAACAGATTATCCTCTTTAAGATGAAACAGTCATTACTAAGGATAGCTGGAATGGTTAAGAACATAAAGCTTTTCGTCCCTATCTGGGATGAGAGTATCAGTAATGAGTTGAAACAAAAATTCTGAAGTCTGAACCCCTATAATGCTTTCCCCGCTGTGACATTATACTATTCTCTTCTCGTTTACTCTTTGCTCTTCAACTACTAAATTTAGGGTTTTTTTTGGATATCAGCACCCAATAGCCAAAAAAATTCAGAGCAGTCCCCAAGCATTTTTCTCTTATAATTGAGGTCCTCCATTGAATAACAAACATTTTTCAATAAGTATAATAATTTATTAAGAGAAGAAGTCCATCAAAGGAGAGAGGAGAACAAGCATGGAGATAATAGCTAACAGAAGACTCCAGAATAAAATGGATTACTCCCCCAATCAAGAGAAATCAAACTAAAGGGAATGTTCCTTAAATGTTTTGGTGAAGAAGCCAAAAATCCCTTCCTCCTCCACAAGAAATCCCCATTCTCCCTTCTCTTAAAAAAAACCTGCACAATACCACAAAGAACTAGCTTTCTTGTTCGAACTAAACCCCAAAGCATCCTCCTCCAACAAGGAATAGCAACCTCTAGACAATGCACCCACAATACCATATGATGTAGGACACTGGTGAATTGTAGGCTTAAGTAGAGTAACGGAAGCAAAACAATGAGAAACAGAAAATAGAACAAATAAAGATAGGTCTGGAATCACTCCAGGGGTTTTGGCTTCACACCAAGGAGTCTCCAATCTCTGGAAAGTAAACTTTTCTTAATATCTCAAATCTCAACTCAACTCCCTAATGAATTACATAGGAGGGGTATTTATAGCAAACTAAAACCTAGAGACGATAGGATAAAAATCCCTTGCTAAAACAGAAATTGTAACCTAAATAAAATAGGAAACTTAGAAATCCTACTAAAATCTGGAAAACTTAAAGAGAACAAGTTAGAAACTAATCGCAGGAATAAAAAATTGCCAGATTTAAAGACCAAATTAAATGACTTCCTCTTCCATCTCTTTCTTTTGTAAACCCTACCCTAATGGGTTTGACAAAGATGTCCTCATCACCAAACATGTAAAGCAGGATCCCCCTAACAAGGGAGGAAAAAGGATAATGCAGAATTCTCCCTGAATTATCTCCCTGAATGATTGAATAAACAGGTTTTCTCCCGGAATTATCTCTTGGTCTTCTATACCCTAATCTCTCATTCTCTTCTTCTTATTTATAATCCTTTGTCTTCTTCTACTCTTCTCATACTGTCTTGTTATTCTCTTACCTTCACTCTATTTCTACTCTCTTGAACCCTAATTTCTCTTCTCTTCTATAATCCCTCCCTAACTTCTGAGTTCTTACTTGTTCTACATCAGGAAAATTGTGGAGGCAAGACAACAGAATAATAAAATTTAAGAATTCTCACACATTAAGGTTATGCCTAAAGGTCAAGTCCCATGAAACAGATGTAGAGGAAAGCAAAGCAACAATAGAAGAGATCACACACACCCAATATAAATTAGGGAGTAAAGATTCAAAAGACGTTTACTAGACCCATTCCCCACAACTTGATGCTCTGGAGGAAAGGACATAATGAGAAATGAATTCCCAAGGACAGGAAAGCAAACCTTGCTCCACAATCCTAGAATCAGCCAAAAGCTCCAATTTCCTCATTAAATTCTTTTCGGGAAAATAAATTATATTGAGTGATTTGCAAAGAAAAGTACAGATGGGCACCATGACTCATCACAAAAGTTTGACACGACGACTCATCACAAAAGTTTGACAGTACTCACTTCAGTAATTTCCGATGTGTGTGAATTTGCAACAAGCATACATGCAAGGGAAAACTCCAAGGTTAATATAATCACATCCTAGTTTTCAGGAGCTCCTTGCCATTTCGCCCCCATTGTTGCTGAGTTCTCAAAACTCAAAACCATTCATGCATACACAAGTTTCCACCACGTTGCGATGCAGTAGATATTACAATTATTGACATTGCTTATTTATATTGAAGCAATTCATTAGCAGAACTTGAGTGAAGATTGAAAATTCATACCATGAAGCAGAATGCTAGACAAAGCCTCAGTGTAATTGCGAAAGTACCTGCTTTAGTGTTTTGATCATGAGAACCATGTCCTTCCATCCTAGACAAAGCCTCCTCTTCAAAGCGCTCCCGTCCATCAAGCAGAATGCTTAGATATTTGTACATGTTACTCTGAATCATCAACTTTATATCCTGCAGTTCTTCCGCAGTAAACTTGTTCCCATACAAGAACTTGGCCTACCCAATGACCACAGAACAATTGTCACTAATAGCAGTAATAAAACTTAGTAATAAAAAGATCTAGAGAGAGACTTTATATTAAATTTTATTTCAAATGGCACTCATGGACAGCAGAAAAATGTGTCAAACAAATGCACTCTCTTTCCTAAACACAGGGCACAGCTTACAGAAGATGCTTGGCAGTTTCATGGTACCGTTTCTGCTTGATCTATGTATAATATGCATCTCAAATGGGAAATATATGTATAAGACGAGATTCTTTTATTTATTTGTTCATAAAGTGGAAAGCATGGAAGGTAATACTTGCAACTGTTCCAGCCACGCACATGAGCCACATCTGTCACTAAATGTACATTAGTTAGTACAACTAATGAAATCCACATCCCCGAATTTCAATTACCCTTATTAATAGGCATACCTGAGGCAACAAAGCAACAAACAAAATATAAAAAATTGCCTACAAGAAGGTTCAAGCATCTGGAGAGAATTGAGAAATAGGAAAGTGATAGCATTTGCAAGAAGAGTTCCACTGCTAACTCTATTGCTCACTACTTTTTTCATACCAGAACCAAGCAAGCAATTCATAAGCTTCTGTTCCATTTAGCTTTCTAGTTAGTTGTACACTTCATTGTTTATGAAACCAACAAACACATGCAAAACAATAATGCTCAGCTTAGAAATCAAGTCAACTACATGAACTCTCCTCTCAATCCGAACCTTTAAGGTGATTTTTTCTGTCTAATCTGTGACAATTCTTCTCTCCACATGTTCATGTTTGTGGCTAGATGAAACAACATATGGCCCTATCTATTCTCTAGAATGACAGCAAGTTTCATCATCTAAACCACTGACTTATAAAAGACTAGAAAACCACAAAAGAAACACATCTATTCTAAGGAAAAAAGAAAACTCCCACTGCTCGCACTCTAGGGCTTTAGAAAAACACATCACATCTCTTCTTTTACTTCTAGGGCTCCCACTCTACCAACTAAATAAAAAATAAAAAACAAACAACCATAATAAGCAAGTTTCTACAAATCCACAGCACAATCGAAGCTTTTACATAAGAGGCTGCACCTGTTTGAAGATAGTGCTGGTTCCAGATCCGTGAAGTCCAAGAAGGAGAAGCTTCTGAATTTTTTTCTGCTCCAAATAATTTGGAACAGTAGTATAATTGCTAGCCTCATCTCTTGGTCCTTGAGGTTGACCATGAAGCACAGGCAAAGAGAACAGGCTACAGACAAAACGAGTTGTTGCCTGTCTAGCAAAAACCAAATAAACATGCGTCATAAAGAGAGCCATAACCAATACAGGGTCAGCGAAATCTAACTGAGTTTTCCAGTACATACCTTCTCCCAAATATTTCCTCTGATATTATTCTGACCTTCTTCCTCATAGCGTCCATCATCATAGACCCAAAAATGGGTGTCACGTGGACATTGCACATTTGCTACCTGACAGTGTAAAGAAGTACAATAGTAAAGGCATGAAATTAATTGCAACCAAGGCCAATAAATACAGACACAGTATTAGAGGGGCACTTATCTTGTTAAAACTTAAGATGTCCCTCAAAAATCAATTTGAAGTGATAGTCCAATAATAACAAACAAGTAAACAACCCATATACATAATGACAGAGGTGCTCTTCAGCATGGCATTTATGAAATGTGAACTGTGTTCCATCATTTGGATAATGTACACCAAGTTATTATGTACAAGAAACCTTTTAACTTCCATTGAAAAGTTACATTCCTGCTCTCATTGCTTATTATACTTTTGCATCACCTGTTACTTCCTGTTGGTTTTAACCTCATTAATGCACAGAAATGCATTGCTGCTATGTGATGTAAGTCCTATATGCATGGTGACGAGCCTTGCATAATGAGAACATATGACCAGATTATCAAAAGAAGTAAAGAAGAAGCACACTAATCTGAAATGGAATACCAGATTCATAAAAGCATTGACTAAAGGGCAATCCACTATAACCTAGTGGCTTACCACAAGCCTATAAGTTACATATCATGACATACAAAAGAAATAATAAGATACATTACCATTAACAAGTCACAGGTCTTACCTTTAGCACCCTCAATTCCAGTTTTGTAATTTCTCGACCATTGATGTAAACCTCAGTGTTCCCATTGCTTGCATCTGGGCTAAGTTTCCCAGTGAAATTTAAGTTTGAACTTATGATTCTATCTGGTTTTTCTCCCTCCTGCCCAATAAACAAGTTGAGATGATCAAGGGAATTCATAAAAGTCTTTTCTTTTCTTTTAAGAAATTGGACAACCATGTTAAATATGCACTCACCTTTCCCCATAGACCAGATTCTTTATCATACCAATATCTGCCAGGCTTCAATTTCCGCGGAGGTAAAGGGCATCCAAGTAATTCAGCCATCTCTTCTGGCTTTAGAGGGAACCCATTCACTATCAGCTGCTCTGGTCGAAGCTGATTGGCAGAACATTCTTTTTCTGCTTTCATTATCTGCTTGACTTCCAATGGACTGAGCAATCTGGACAATACCCTCGACTGTTTACCCAACTTTAACCGCTTTGATTCATCAATCGGCTGACCAATGCAGGTCACACACTTACGCCCTTCAGGCATTGAACCCATTGCCCTAAGCACACAATTGCTGCAATACTTAGCATCACAAACCAGGCACGACTCTTTTGTTTCCCACTTTCCTTTTCGGCACCGATAACAAACTCGACTTTTTTTCTTCTTCTTCTCCTTAGAAACCCCAACATAAGCAGTAAAAACTGGCTGCTCTACATCAACCTCTTTCCTCTGAGACCTATCAACAGTATTAAAAGTGACAACTGGAGCTCGCTTTACTTCATTGGAAACTTGTTTGGGATGGATGCTTGGAGGATTATGGACTGAACCTGGAGAAGCTGAAGGTGAGGCTGAAGAAAAATCAGGGTTTTGCAAGACAGACACTACAGACTCTGAGCTT
The DNA here is from genome assembly GCF_002207925.1 of Prunus avium. Next base: position 118,867 of record NW_018921480.1, read on the forward strand.
CCTGATACCCTTGGACTTTGAGTAGGGGAGCTTGTGACACCAGCAATGCGAGACACAGGCAGAGGAATCGGTTCGATAACTGGAGGACCCATATTGGTAACTGATCTTTGTGATTCAGATAGAGGTTCTGCAGTTGGGATTGCACGTGAACTAACATCAAGGGGTTCAACCCTAGGGACATCATAAGAGACAGGAGGGCCTACATACTCCATAGCTATAGAGTAATCAAGATCAGAAGCATCTTCAGGGATTGAAGCACCTGGTGGGAGCATCCTCCTCACCAATTCCCTCCAGCTCTCTCCCTCCTTTTGCTCCATTTACTTCTCTACGGTAACAAATTCCTCTATCCTCAACAATGGTCTGAAAATATGACTTCGTCGAAATGAAAAACACCATATAAGTAATAACTGTGCTACAATCTAAGATAATCCAAATAAAAAGCTTTGGTTTCCTTCTAAAATCAAGTTGAAGTAACAACTTGTATCAGGTTTTGGTGATGTGTCACTTTTAGAACCCGTCATAGTCTCCGGGCAGCCGCAATCCAACGGTCATCCTTTGAATTCAGAAACTAATCAAACATTTGGACCAAATGAAAAATGAGACCACATTCAACATTTTCAGCGTCTACAGATAACTTTCAAGCAAAACCGGACAAAAACCATCAAGATTTGATCAATTTACAGTCAAAACCAAGCATACAACTTGGAAATAATAAAAGTTTTTAAAGCTTGAAAGCTGTAGGAACCATAAACAGACATTATCTTCCTGTAGTGGTTCAAACAGTTGACAAAATTAGAGTCAAACAAACTGTAAATAGAAAAAAGCCCAGCACACCCCTAGAACCACAGAGCAAAGACTGATTCAAAGAGAAATAAATTATTCACCAATCTAAAAAGAAAAGGAATCAGAAAGGAAAATGATAAATTTCCCTTTGAGTATATATTCTACTTTTTTACTTGCAAAAAAAAAAAATTTCTACTTTTGGAGGTTTTTTACTTGAACCCAACAAATACACATAAAAGCTTTAGAGAGAGAGAGAGAGAGAGTCAAATACCTGGAAAGGGACCAAATGAAAGGGAATCGGGGATTAAAATCTAAGAAGCATTTTGCTTTCTGAGCTTAAGCAAAAGGTAAAGCTTCTTCTGCAAATCTACCAAAGCTCATGAGAGAAAGAGGGAGAGTAATGAGAGAAACATGGGAAAGGCAGGTTTTGAAGCACAAGATGAGAGAGAGAGAGAGAGAGAGAGGGAGAGAGAGAGGGACCCACGGTCGCAGTTGTATCTCTCTGGCATTAATCGCTCTACACAGTTTCACAGTAATGACGAACGAGAAGGCAGGTCGGCTCGCGGGAGAGGTTTTCTGAATTGCCACGCGCCCGTATAGTAATTTTGTAAGAAAGACAGCCCCACGACCAAGATATTTTTCACTTTCTCTCACTTGTCTGTGGAGCGTGATAAAATAAAGGGTCATGCTAGGGAGACCAACTTGGGAGACCAACTTGGGTACCAACTTTCTAATAGAGATGGAGCCCACCAATACAATGGGTCCCACGCTCTATTAGAGAGTTGGTATCCCAAGTTGGTCTCCCAAGTTGGTCTCCCTAGCATTTTCCTAAAATAAAATATCAAAAATGATAAAAATATGACTACACCACTTTACTCTTTGAATTTCGTGAAATTTATACAATTTTTTTTTCCCGAAAGTGAAATTTATACACTTGGGCCCGCTGGTTTACATATTTGAAGGCCTGTTTTCATTTTCTAGATTGAAAACGACTTAAAATCACTTTCGGTTGGCTATTCAGGAAAACACGGAAAACGATTTGCGTTTTTAGTATTTACTCTTTAGGTTGAAAACCGCCAAAAAGACGTTTTCAGTATTTACTCTTCTAAATTCTGATTTAGAAAATACAGAAACATCTCTAGCAGAACAAAAAAACATGCAAACTCTTTTCACTTTCTCTTTTCACATCATCACTTTCTCTAGACACGTTTTCACTGGTTTTGTTTTCCGAAACTGTTTTCCAATTAAGCTACTAGGCTCATTCTCTAATCTTGAAAATGCAAATCCATTTTCTCGTTTTCATTTTTTGGAAACATTCTCTGAAAACGATACCAGATGAGCCCTTAAGTATGTAATTTGTTTTCAAGGCTTGTACTTTGTAGATCAAAAGTATTGATCTTTATCGCATGAGTTTAGTATTCCTTCAATTGAAAGTCCAATATTTCACTAGAAAGGAGTTTTCAAATTTTTATGAAACGAATCTATAGCACATAATGTTTTTCAAAGTTTGATAATACTTAAAGGGTATTACGGTAATTTAAAATTTTAAGAGTCACGGGTATAGAGCCCCCATTGTGGTAAAGATACTTTTAGAGAGCATAATATTTTACCGGAGCTCTAAATGGTGCTCTATCCACCATTTTTAGAGCCATGTTTAGGAATTGTGATTGGGATGCCCTAAGAGTAATAATTTCTAAATTTGTCCCTAATTTGCATTTTAGTTCTTGAACAAAATGGCATACGTAAATGGGAGAGCAACTTCAATAAAATATGAAGGGAAAATTAGGTGTAGGGATTTCTAAAATCCCTTGAAGCTATGAGAGAACAAATCATCTAGCCTATGCATATCCAATATAACAACAAATAAAGCGAAAGCAAGAAAATAGCTAGAGATTCATGCAAGTCTCAACTTAGGTCCCAATCTTTATAGGTTTATGAAAGTTTGCACCATTGACACTAATATAACATATTAAAGAGAAGGTAGAAAGTGAGGTTACCTTTGGAGCGTATCTTGAATCCAAGAATGGTATTCAAGTAGAGGGAATGGTCCATTAGTTGTTGATTCTCCACTTCGTTCTCCAAATAGGCACAATGAGGTTATGCATCCCCAAAGTATCTTCACCAAGGTAGAATGAGGATGAGAGAATAAGGAACCAAGAGAAGAAAAATGGATGCTAGCCTTTTCTTCTCTATGGTGGTAGGCCAAGGTAGACTAGGGAGGGAGGTTTGATGTTTCCTCTTTTCCTAAATGCCAAACTTGAAAACCATAAGGAGGTGTACCAATCTTTGCATATTACCATTGTCCAATTAGTGATTCTATGACAAAGAACAGTTTAGGGTTCGATATTACTATAATGGAAAAGTCTCGCGAATCTAACTTCTTTAGATTGCTTTCCATTAATATATTTATCCATGGACTTCTTACTTTATGTGCATTATGTATCTTAGAGTAACATTCATATTGGCTTCCAGGGCATATATTCCATTTTTATATTGGCTTCTAGGGCATATATCTAATAGTCTCCCACTTGCACGTAAAGCCAATCAGCCGCGCAATGTGTTTGAACTTGAGACGCTTATCAAGCCATAGCAACTCCAAATCAGAGCGAGCCAATGGCCTGCGTCTGTGCGGTGGCATGTGACGTCGAGACTTCGACTGACGAAATCATAGAGACGAGAGTAGGCGGTAAAGGCGGTCCTTAGATGCCCAGCCCTAAAAGTTACTGATGAGAGAGAGGGAGAGAGAGGGACAAAGAGAGAGAGAGATGGAAAAAGAGAGAGAGCAAGAGAGCTTCAAGCTTCTGCCATTAAGGCTTGAGGGATGGTTAGAGTTTAGATTTCGTGGGTCTTTGATGGGATTTTTAAGAGTATAGAAAAATTTGGAGAGTGGGTTGTGACGAGAGAGAGAGAGAGAGAGAGAGAGAGAGAGAGAGAGAGAGAGAGAGAGTTTTTAGAAGATGTAGAGAGTTTGACAAATATTTAGACCATTTCAAATTTTGAGAGAGAGGGAGTTTCTCCCACAAAAACTTTGGCTTTTTCATTGGCCAAATTTTTTTTTCCAATTTTTTATTGTATGAAAGTGATATAGTTTTGACAACATGCATTGCATGTTGTTGAACTAAACATACAACAACACGCCAAGGGTGCGTTGTAAAAAAAATCACTAAATTTTGTTTCAACAACATGCCGTAAATACACGTTGTTAAAATCTATATACTACAATGCACTATTTCAGCACATTGTGAAAAGTCTACATCCACAACGCACAACCTATGCACGTTGTTAATGACATGTTGTTGTAGGATACTTTTTCTTGTAGTGATATGTACTGCTATTGGTCGTGAACCATTTAGTGTTACAATGTCCAAGATGATCTAGAATGACTTTCTAGAATTAGTTCCCATTCTATGAGGATCCGATTAGAGTTCATTCAGGTGTATGCTCTAATACTATCCCTCTTCGCTTATTTTGCCTTTTTTCTATTTTTGTTCATATAATTCAAAAGACATGCTTTATTAGTTGTCCAGGGTTCTGATCCTGGGATATTACAATGTTGTCCTTAATTTACACTTGAATTAAGTGCAACTTGTTTTGCAGTATCTTGGTCATATCATCTATGATCGCATACTTATTGATAAGCATATGAATCCTTCATTTTTCCTTCCTTTTAGATTTCTTTTAAAGACGATCTCTTTTGATGAGGGCGATTCTCCTTTTGATTTTGAACGGGCTCCCACTTTTCCTTTTGGAATATAGCCATTTCTAAAATTCTTCTTCAATATATTATTTATCTTGTAAGTTATTCATCTTATATGAATAATCCAGCTCCTTGATTGAAGTTCATACTTCATGTCATCATATGATTTCATTATGATCAAGAAAATTACTTTTTAACTTTCACCATTGCTACATGGTTGGTGTATCACACCATTGATCAACTTCTTGGAGCTTTAAAATGTGGTGAATTGATAAAAGCAATTGAATTGTCACTTTGTTTGATAATTCACTTGTGGTTTGCAATCATTCAATTTACTTGTTTTGCAACAAGTATCTATTAACTTCTTTAATAGATATGACAACTTTTAGGTGATCTAGGATGTCCCACAAGATTCATTTATCATATTATAAGGTTCTAAACTTTATGTTTGAAATAACAATTTCAACTCTCATTGTTGTTCAATTTGACCTTTCAATATTGTTATCCTTGGGGTATGACGTGAGGAGGAATTTTAATGACTTATCATAAAGGATTATAATTTATTTATCCTTTGTGATAAAGTTCATTCATTGAGATGTTTTAAAGCTCTTTAACCTTTTAATAGATTTATTGTTCAAGCATAACCATTTATAACATATAAAAGAGTGTTGGTGCTCTCTACGTATTTCCCTTTTCTTTGCTTTCTTGAAATCCTAAACCTTTTGGATTTCGGACTAGGCTTTAGTCCAACCGAGAGCGATCATTGGTAAATGCTATAGAAAGGATAATGGATACAATTCCATTATTACTTAGATAAATCTTATACAAATTATATGATTTCTATTATAGCTCTAAACTTTAGAGTGTTTGGATTTCTCAATCTTTAGATGCAACTCATAGGCAAGAATTGGAACCTTTTTGTAACACCCCGACCCAACAAATTATTTTTAATTAATTATTTAATTGTGTAATTACATTTTTGCCCTTGGAAAAGGGGCACTTTATTCATTTTTGTTTGGAAAGGAATTCGGGGAATTGAGTAGCACCATTGCGTGGAGCTCGTTAATACAAGTTCGTAGCTAGGCAACATGCTTAATTCTGATTTAAAACGAAGAAGTTATAATCTACGGAAGTGCAGTGGCACAATTGTAAATATTGCGAAGTTTCAATTTAAGTAATAGATCAAATTCCTTTTTCTGGAATTTCACTCTCTCCTCGCTCGCGCGACCCTCTCTTCCTTCGTGAAACAGACCAGCCTGTTTGGCCGACGTTTTCTCCTCCGTCAAGCCACGGTCGGCGAAGCCATGACCCTCAAAATATTCGCCTCTTCCTCCTCTACATGTCCATACCCTTTTCCACCTTCAAACCTCCAAGATTGGTCGCGATTTTGGACAAGAACCAAGTGAAACCCTAGTTTCTTCGCCGGCGATGTTTGTGCGATTTTTCTGCGATTTTCGGTGGCCAAAATCGTCAAACCAGGTATGAAACTTCATCCTCTCATCGTGCTCTACCAGGTATAGGTATTGTAGGGTGTTTCGAGAAATTTCTATTGCCAAAAATTTCTCAAGACACCCACGCGCTGCTGACGGCAAGTGGAGGTGCGTGGGCCACTGTGTGTTGGCACATTATGCTCTAAAACACTCCCTATGTCGTCTTGAGCACGACTGTAGGCTCAGATTTGGAATTGGTTGTCGTTTGACTATTGAACGGATATTGCACATATTATGCAATATCCGGGTTCGATTGGTTCAGACAGTTTGATCGATTCCAATTTCAATTATGTTATTCACAGTACCACTAGAATTGTGTAGGAACTTTCAGATCGGAAATCGGAAGTCGTGGGCTCCACTGGCCCGATTGACCAATATGGAAAGTTTGACCACTCGGTTGACCATGAGTTTTCCAGGACTGTCTCATCCTTCGGGAAGTACTAGAATGACCCTATAAACCTTCTTAAAGGTTGTGCACCCTTCGAGACCCAGGAATTAGAGTTTTGAGTTAAAGTTCGTTATTGGGTACGTTTGTTAATTAAGTTTGTTTATTCTCTCGAATACCCACACTTTGCGTTCTCCGGAGGAAGAGCCCTCTCAGAGTAGAGCAGCATTGGACTTGTTGTGAGTGGACTTTGTTTTCAAATGAATATTATTTTCATATTGGCAAGTGTATGCATAACTGTGTTTTGGTCGGGTTTGAAATGTGATTTGATTGGAAATTGGTTTATTTTGGGTTAATGAGATTATGGGATTTCCAGGGATTATTATTTAATTATTATTATTATTATTAAAGTATGTGGATTTGGGTTTCGGACTATGGTGATGTTGGATTTGGGATTTTGGTTATGTTTATGAAATTTGGATATATTTTGGGATATGGGATTTATGTGGTTGCACACCATTTGTTGTACCTTCCCCTAGTTCGTGATGGAAAGGATGATGGAAATATGGAAAAGAATTAAAGTTGGTCTTTGGGACCCATCAGGGCATACATATACTTTTTAGGAGGTGTGTCAGGATGTTAGTCTAAGGGTATGACTAGATTCAGCCCCATGTGAGATGCAAGTCCCAGCATGCGTGCTAGGGAGCAATAGTCCCCCGGTTGGACTGCTCATCCCTAGCCACATCTATGATGCAGGATCCCGACATGTGGTTGAGAACAAACAGTCCCCGAGTTGGATTGTTTCCCCTGGTACATATCTTGTTGTGGTGAATGTTTGTGCTTGTCTATATATGTCTGTATATGAATACGGGTATATGTGGATTTATTTCAAGGTTGAGGTTTCTTGGGCATGTGCATTGAGAGTACTCTGCACATGTATAAACATTTGAAATAAATTTCGGAATTGAGGTGGGATATTTGGAAATGACTTGGCTTATTATATTTTTACAAAGGTATGGTTGCGGGAAAAAGGATTTTGGGTTTTGATCATTATATTTTATATTAATAGGTTTACTTTGGTGGTGTTGAATTTACGGTTTTACAATAAAGATTAAATTAACAAGTTTACATTATTTTCTTAAACGGAGGGGTAGTTTATGTTAAATATAAATGGTGTTTAACGCTTGTTTTTGTCCACTCACATTTTCTGTTTTGAGCCCTACAGGTTCTAGATTGCTAAGGTCAAGACCACCACATCGAGGCATCATCGATATCCACCCCGTTGGAGTGTGCTATTATCACTCTGTACATTTTATTTTTCCCCGGGTTGTAAACTTAATCTTTAGTTCCTCTGCTTGCTCATTTTGAGTTTGGGTAGAAGGCATGAAGCCCGTTTGAATAGCCTTAACTATTGTGCGTGCCTTTACTTTGTGTATGCTGGAAGTTGGGTTTATTCTAGCACTTGTTTGCAGGTACTGTAATTGGGAAATGTTCCAATTACAGGGGTGACTTTGCCAAAATTTCGGTAGAAGTCGAATCGTCTATCAGTTTAAATTGGAGCTAAAGGACTTTTTAGTAAAGTGGGTTTGGCATCAGTTAGACGCCAAGCGAGAAGCAGGATTCTTCACGGATTTAGAGGGGAATCCGGGGCAAGTCTTGTCAACTTGATATCAGAGCATTATGTTAAATTCCTGTAGACTTCGCTCTTCGTGTGCATCCTTAGTATCGTTAAGCATAGTGTGTTATGTTACAGAATGGTGCCTCTTCGACGTGGATGACCTGATAAGATGTTTCAGGTACATTTCGTAAGTTTGTATACTTTGACACGTGGTGAACTTTAAGTTCTGGGTTGTTAAAATTTTTTTGTTTAACTGTGAGTTTTGGCTAACTTAATTAAAGAATAACAGTTTTTAGGGTAATGAATTTTTTATTACTATGCTAAGGTGACCTTAACGCAACTCTTGTGGTCTTGAAATGGTTAGACCAAGGTCTAATTTGGTTTGTCATATTTGAGCCTTGGGTTAACTTAAGAGGAATTTTATGGTTAACTTTTAGGAAAAAGGTTTGGTTGTTTCAGAGTAAATTTGTGCAAGAAGTTGTCATGAGTTTAACCAAAGGAGGGTAGTGGAGATCACTAACTAGATGATAAGTACATCACTGTTAGTAGGGGAACCATTTAGTTCGAGATTGACAGTTTATTGGAACCTTGTTCCATATGACTGAGTATGGGTTAGAGGAGTGTACGTGTTTAGGTTGGAAAAAGATAAGACTGTTGAGTCTCTCAACTGAGTCTTGAGAGTTTGATTGGTAGTGAAAGTATCACTAGTTGAAGTTGAGGATTGAAGTTATTCCTAAGAATGTTTTTGTTCAAGTTAGGAACAATGTTGTGGTAGTAGATGTGGTTGGTATCGTGATTCACTCGAGAATTTGAGTAGATCATGATAGAGAAACGATTTGTGTGAAGGTTGGTTTCGGTTGGTTGTCATGGTAGCATTAAGCAGATGTAACAATAATGGTTCAGTTCTTTGCACTTGTGGATGCGGAGCAAGTAATTGGACTTGCAGACTGAGAAACTTACGGTATGATGAGGATTAGTGTAGCTACTACCTCGGTGTTGACCATTTCCTCAAGTGGAACTGGTTGTGTGTTAATGTACCAAGGGGAATATTGAGACTTATGTTTCAGGATAATCGATGACCCATGGTAGGGGAATTTCAATGTAGGAATGGAGTTAGCGGCAGTGTTCCCTGTCAAAAGGTTGGAACTTTTATCAAATTGGTCAAAGGTTGAAAGTCTTGTGAAATTTGAAGGTGTGAAAGAAGAGGTTAGCATACTTCAATAAATTGGGATGTTATACTTATGTAGCATCCAGGGAAAAATAATGTAGTCATGGGTATCTCAAGCCCGAGAGCCCAGCGAGTCTTGGAATGACGAGGGTGCAAGAAGTGTTGGAGATTGCATTCGGGTTGAGTGTTACAGTAAACACAAAGAGATTAGATACTGTTCTCAATGGGAGATATTTTCTTAGGTTGTAGGATCGTTCAACCTACTGGGATTAGCAAGTGGTTTGGGGGTAAGGACAAGGTATTATCACAAGAAAAGTGCTTGAGTTGGCTAAGGCCGGCAAATAAAGTTGAAGAACCAAAGTAGCTAAGTAAGTGTTGAGTTGCGTGTCATTTGGATTGGACCAATGTGAGTTTATATGGGTTGTCATACCCAAAAATAGCATGTGTTGGAATGGATTTCCTTGGGCATGTGATTTCAGTGGAAGGAATTTATGTAACTCAAATTAGTGGTAGTTTGGGTGCAATCTACCAGTGTGACTGATGGAAGGAGTTTTCTTGGTTTAGGCAAGTTACTATTGTCGTTTTGTAGAAGATATCTCTATGAAATCTACACACCTGGCTCGGTTGACGAGCAAGGGAATCAAGTTGTATGGACCGATGATAAAGGGCGGTTAACCAGCTACACCAGTTTTAACTATTTCCGATGATAAAGAAAACTTTGTGAGGTACAATGGTGCATTGTTGCAAGGCTTTGGAATGCATGTAAATACAACATGATCAGTTGACTACTTATACCTTTAGGCAACTCGGGAAGCATGAGTAGAATTACCCCACCATAATCTGGAGCTTACTACAGTGGCAGTTGCCCTTAAATTTTGGCTACACTACTTGTATGGAGAAACATGTCAAATCTTAACGGATCACAAAATCTTAGGTACTTCTACACCTAGAGAATTGATTTTAGTAACAAATGGGTTGGCCAGAGTTAATCAAGGATTATGGTTGTACTATTGAGTACCACCTTGGTTGAGGTGATGTCATGGCATATGCTCGTAGTAGGAAGTTGGTTGGAACTCTAGCTCACCTTTGAATGGTTTGTCACACCTTTGGTGAAATTAAGGAAAGTTGTGGTTGAATTAAAAAAGGGATCAAGAATGAAAATTACTTGCTGGTTTCCATGTGAGACATATGCTTGTTGAACTGGTGTTTGAGGTCCAACTGGAGGATTCTGTGCTTTACATGATAAGTTTAAAAGTGGAGAACGGTTCACTAATGAATTTTGGGATGAGAAGTGATCAATCATTGGTAATGGGAACTAAAGGAAACATGCATCTAATGCTTAGGAAATGAACTTTAGCCACAACCTATACAACAAAAACATTCTAAATGGGAGATTCATTTTGTTTATACTAGTTGAGCTAGACCTTTTTCATTTTAAACCAAGTATCTTAGCCTAGTCTTTTTGAACGCAAATTGAAAAGGGAAAAAGGGAATAGATCTTTACCCTTGATGACCTTTTCTTGATTTCTCAAGAATGAACACCTTTGTTGGAAATGTCTTTTTTTCTCTTGATTTTGACTCCTTCACCTTAAGGCTCCAAGATTGGAGTACTCTACCTCACCACACCAAATGCTCCTAGAGATGAAGAGAAGGCAAACCAAGAAGTATGGATGCTAGTCTACTTCTTGATTGGACCAATATTTGGTTTATGGAAGAAGAGATACAAAGATGATCACTCATCAACCAAAGTAGGAAACCAAAAACCCTAACTAGGTTTGGTCAAACACTTAGCATATATGGGACTGTAGGGGCCTTTTTCTTCCGGCAGAAAGTGGGCTGGGCTGATGAAATTGTCCCCTTTGTCTGAGTTCGAAAATTAAGCCCCAAAATGCTTCGAAAGGGCAGCAAGGCCTTAGGAAGTATTTTGGTTACCTTCACCAACAAAAATAGCAGCAACTTACAGATAACTTCTTCATGCTTGCAGATAAACTTTTGGGCTTGGCATGAGAGGCATGTGGCATGCGAGCAAAATTATCATGGGTTTAGCACTTTATGAGAGAGAGAGTTGTGGGTTCCTATGAAGGTCAGAGGTTCTAATGGAAGGGAAGAGAGGTTCTAAGGAGGATTGGTGGAGAGTTTTGGGTGATTTTCGTAGCTTCCGGCAGCTTGACAGTGACTCTATCAAAGCTTCTGTCAATCTGCCAAAACAGGGGACATAAGGGAAAAATGGGCAAGGATAGCACGAAAATTGCTGGGTTTTGCATGCAAGAGAGGAAGCTTGCTCTCTGAAGGTTGTGGGTTGTCCTGTGTTGGGTAGAAGAGGCCCTATTTATAGTTGCTGGGGTTTGTTCTTCTCCAAGAAACCCTAATGGTTTCTTCCCAATCTAGCTAAGCTTTCCTCTTCCTTTCTTCTCCTCTTTCTTGACTTACTTCATGGTGGCAAAGTCAGCTCTGCCCAATCCCACAAAATCAGAGATTTTTGGGAGCTCCAGGCTTCTTCCGGCGGCTGCTTCAGAGGGGAGCTTCCATTTTCACCTATCTTCTTTCTCTTCTTTCCTCCTCTTTTCATGGCCAAATATGATGAAGGAAAGGAAATGGGAGCGCCTGCTGGTTTAAGAGATAGCATCCTCTTCTATGTGCCAATACCCCTTGGTTTCTTTAGATGCTTGCACTTGGGATTCGTTCCCTCAGCAGCCTCTCACATGTGAATCCTTGGCCTCTTCGTGGTCTCTTATTTCAGCCAAGTGCTGAAGGCCTTGACTTCCCTTTATTCAAATGGTTAGGCTTTTTAATATATAAAACCAAGCCATTTAATAAGTGGGCTAAATTCACCAAATATTTGGGCTTTTATGGGCTATCTAAAGTAATGGATTATTTTGGTTGGGCTACCCTAGTTGAGGTAATGGGCTATTTCCTCTCTTGTGCTTACCTACATTTGGGCCTAAGAAATGGGCTTGAGTCCCGAGGCCCCCAAGCGACCCGAGACTTCCATTTCTTGACTCATCAATGGGCCCCATGACAATTTGTTACCATCCATACCACAATCCCACTCAAGCAAGCCCCGGACATTCGAGTGGCTTGGGCCCACTTAAGCTTGTTGTGGGATAATAATTTCCCGCTTGGCATGGCATGTCGCTTGGCGTGCTTTTTTAAGTATGACGCTTGATAGGATAATTGGCACGAATTTGCAGTGCTAAATGTATCCTTATAATTTTAATCTCAGCTTCTATCATGATAGATTTCTATTTTGGCGCGGCATGTAGGATATGGCTCGTGCATGGCAGAATTCTGTGCACTTCAAATTGAGTCTTTTTCAAATAATATGTCGTCTTGGGCCGGGAATTTATTCGGGCCCAACCATGGATTTTTTGGGCCTCAACATTAGCCCCCTTGAGTATTGGGGCCATGAGCAAAATATTGAGATGGGCCAAATAATCAAACCCAGCCCAAGAAAAAAATCAAATCCTACTGTCGACGTGACCTTCTCGTTTCCCGCGTGTGTGCCGTCATGATTATCTTCCAGCAGCTTTGCATATTCCCTAGGTACGCTTCCAACAAATCTGCCTTATTTTAATAATATTTTTTTCTTTCTTTTCTTTTCCTTTTTCTTTCTTTCTGTTTCTGATCTCTCTTCCTTGCGTGTGCCAGACCAGAACCCTTCGCTTTCTCTCCTTCAACCCTGCATCACGCCCAGACCCAGAGGACTCTTGGCACCAGAGATCGCTGAAAGGTGCCATCCATAACTGCTAGTCAGTTAAGCATAGGAAACCGCTCGCGACCACTGAGAGGAGCCACCATTTTCCTTTAAAAAGAAATCCCCAAATCCTTTGGGTTTCTCCCTTAATTCGTCAGAGATCAAACTTGGCAAACTCGTGAAGCGATTTTTGGAGAAGAAATCGCAAGGCAGTTCCTTCTTCTTCTCTCAATTCGTCAGAGATCAAACTTGGCAAACTCGTGAAGCGATTTTTGGAGAAGAAATCGTAAGGCAGTTCCTTCTTCTTCTGATTTCGGCAAGCTGCTGGAAATAATCGCCATCGAGAGCAGTGGTAAGCCTTATTCCTACCTCCCTTCTTCTGTCTCTTCATCTTGTCACTACACACACCTATGCACGCATACGTGCCCACAGGAGCGCATATACATTTATCTTCTGAGAATTTCTCACGAACAGAGTGCTTTTCTTCAGTCCCCCTTTTGCTGTATATTCTTTTCCTTTATTCCTCGTACCCTAAATTTTGAATTTTGAGTATGAACCACCGATTAGGGATTTCAGGCATTCTTAAGGTAATGACTTGTCTTAGCTCGAACACAAAGCCCTTAGACAAGTATCAAACCGAAACGCCAGAAACGCAGTCATGAACCATGTTGAATAATCAACCCATGGCCTTTCTTCAAATAATTTACTTCAATAGCTTGGCTCCCCCCTTCATACTTGCACCAAATGACCTTTTCTTCTTATAAGACAGAATTGCATGATGGTATTAATTCAATCCATTTGTCAGTATGGTCTTGGCATGAAGTGGTAGAGGTGCACACATGCTCAGCTATCGTAGAGGTGCTGGAACTTACAGGCCTTGCTCTTTCTTTTTGCAGGTACCTGTGACTTAGTGGATCTACCATGGCCTCCACCAATCTTCCGCCAATCATGCTAGACCATCTCTGCTCCGTGGACGACAATCTTAAAGTAGGGGGGCCACTCTTGTCGCTTGAAAATGCTCGTGAGAACCCTATTGTTGGCGACGAGCCATCGCCCGAGACTGCTCCTGTAATTGATCCTGCCTCCATATCCAGGTGTTGTATTGAGAAGGGCATGTTTCCAGCCGTTCCCTTGTTTTTCCAGTACCCTTGCAGCATCAGCAAGAGTTGGTCAGAGTGGGTCGACTACGAGCTGTTGGATCCGGCCACTTGCAACATTTTGCGCAGGGCACAGGTTCTTGATGCCATCTTCCTCTCTAAATTGTGGGATATCCATATTGAAGCGAAGATGTTGCGTCATGTGGTTCGGAGGTGGAGTACCGCTACTCATACCTTTGTATGTTCATGGGGAGAATTTACCCCCACCCTTGAGGACGTAGCGAATATCTCTCGTCTTCCAATTTGTGGCAACCGGAGTCCCTTTGACATTGCTCTCACCCCAGAAGAGATAGACAAGCTTGCGGTTTTGCGGAGAGGTGCTCCTACTTCCCCCAGCACCTCGCTTCGGTTTAGTAACTAGATTCAATACTTTGGCGATGCAAACAGACAAGGACCTTGCCGGTTGGCTGCGTTTATAGCACTGTGGCTTGGGAGGTTCGTGCTTTGCGACTTTTCTCCGGATTGTTTGCACGAGCACGTGTTTCCTTTTGCCTTGGCCATAGCTCGAGGTGACACGATCCCCTTAGCCCCCATGTTCTTGGGGCATCTATACCAGCTGCTTGATCGGACCCAAGTTTTAGAGAAAAACGCATCCGGAACCATGGGCGTGGAGACTTTCTTGAATTTTGGTTTCCTGTAGGTGTTTTTATGGGAGCATTTCAAAGGGCTGGATGTACATTCACTCTCTCATTCGTATGCCATGGAGCGGGCTAATTGGGGCAAGGGTTCTTACATGCCGGATAACCTTCCCCTAGTCTGCAGATGGTTCGAACGGATGCAACGGAAAGGCCAGGACTTCTTAAAAATATTGGATAACATTGAGAACTTCGTCTTCCGTCCTTTCGGCACCTCAGCGGAGACCTTCACCTTCGTGTCCTTTTATGTTGATGTTGGCGATGCTGTCGAGGTTCCAGCAGCTGTGTCACAAGGCGGCCAGTTCAGAAGGTATGCTCTGTTGAATGTTGCTCCTGTCCCACTGCCTACTCTTGGAGACAGCCGTTTAGATATTTCCGTGACTTACTCACCACACTAAGTTAAGCAACAGTTTGGGCTCGATCAAGGGGTACCAAGCACTCCCAACCATGATGACCCTTTCATGCTTCATAGGGTCTTCTGGAGCAATGACCATATACCGAACAGCTGCAGGCCCCTTGTTTTGGCTAGTAAGGGGAGGATTGGTGGCTTTTCACAAAGGTACCAAGCCTACTGGAACTGTTGTCTCGACTCTCTCCGTGAGTTCCAATCTCTTCCTGGAGACAGACTGCCTCCCACAACAGCCCGCCTTGCAGGTTTAGTGTCGGAAGAGAAAGCCATCCCTCTCAGCCAAAAGCGCAACCTGCCTTTTATTTCCTAGTCTGGTGACATTGTTGGAGAATTTCTTAAAACGAGACCAAAACCGGGAGCGCAAAAGCCTCGCAGTCTCGAGAAGAGTACAACACCGGTGTCGAGCAAACGGGGACGAGAGGCGAAACCAAGTGCAAAGAAAGAGCAGATTGCCGGTAAGTCTAAAAGGTTCATCCCAAAGGTGGCACCAAGTGGTCCTCCCCGGACTAGAGAAGCAACTCCCCCGGAACGTCCGTGACCTTCGAAGCCTGCTGCACCCAAGAGCCAGAGTCACCCCGGCAAGGTGCCGGAAACTACCCCTCTTCGCAGTAAGTGTCCCTCTACCTCAAATGTCCTTTTATGCCTCCTCCCCTTTTTTGTTCTGCTTTCTATGCGTGTATCATACATATATATATATATATATATATATATGTATACCTTAGAGTAAAACACGTCCTTATACCACCTAAAATGGGACAAGGTTGGACACTTAAGGTTCATTAAGAGTTCTCTAGACCTGTCGTGCTGTAATTCTGTAGTTCCTACAAAATGTAGAGTAATTGTGTAAATTAATGAATTTACCACATCTTCTTGGTAAATGTTTTCACTTTTGATTAACCCAGTTACCGGATCCTGTACATTCTGCTGACCAATGGCCACCTGAGCGTTCAGAATTTGGGCTCTTGCTGAGTCGCTTAGGTGGAAATCCCACCATCCTTTCAATTGACCGACAAAGCCCGTGATGATAGCTTCAACCACCCTCTTGTCTCCATTTCCTTTGATCTTAGAGGCTGTAGCGTACATCATCATATGTTTCATTGCATTAATGATCTGATATTCTGTCAGACCATCAATATTCCATTCTACTATGGAGCTTCCATCATACTGAGCGGAATTCCACATTCAATCTTCCTCAAACTGTAAATTGTTGTGTAGATACAGTTGCACCAAAATGGATTAAGCTGCATCCTCAACTTATGATACTCGCAAGTGCACGAACCGTTGGTAGTATAGCATATGTAAGTGCGAGGTCGATTCCACAGGGATTGGTGATTGAATGATCCAATTTAGTTTCCCTACACAAAATAGAAACAAAAACAAAGAACATAAAACAAGGAAGAAAGAAATAAGTAACTCAAGCAAATAAGTTCCCAAGTTCAATTTAGATTAATGGATTGATTCTAGCTAAAGTATGATTAAGCCATGGTGTGTGGTCATAACCTTGTGTTCCTAATTCCCTAATTTGATCATTTGTTGTCTAACCTAAAATTAAGCATTAGGAACCCATTAAGCATAGAAGAACAATTTAAACAACCAAGCATGTATCTAATCCCTGTTGTCGAATGTCCATACATACTCTTCCTATTCATAGTTCAATTCGAATTAAAGCATGGTGTATACTCTCAATTCAAACCAAGATAGCTAACATGCAAGCCTAAATGGTGATCAATCATTCAAAATAGCATATTAACTTATAAGCATAATGAATAAGAACATGAACCATAATTGAAACTTGGAAACTAATCAAACTTGAAAACTTAAGAAAAGAATTTACATAACAAAGAAAAATAAATTACAACTAAGAAAACATTAAAGAAAGCTAGAATTGAGAACTAGAAAGCAAAACTAAGAGAATTTGAGGGAAAGAAGGGAAGTGTTTGAGAACTTTGAGGAGGGAGAAGAAAGTGTTTGGGAACTTTACAGAATTTTGGAAGAACATGTGTTTGAGAGCTTTGAGAGGGAGAAGAAAGTATTGAGAACTTGGAGGATTTTGGAAGAACATGTGTTTGAGAGCTGTGAGAGGGAGAAGAAAGTATTGAGAACTTGGAGGATTTTGGAAGAACATGTGTTTGAGAGCTGTGAGAGGGAGAAGAAAGTATTGAGAACTTGGAGGATTTTGGAAGAACATGTGTTTGAGAGCTGTGAGAGGGAGAAGAAAGTATTGAGAACTTGGAGGATTTTGGAAGAACATGTGTTTGAGAGCTGTGAGAGGGAGAAGAAAGTATTGAGAACTTGGAGGATTTTGGAAGAACATGTGTTTGAGAGCTGTGAGAGGGAGAAGAAAGTATTGAGAACTTGGAGGATTTTGGAAGAACATGTGTTTGAGAGCTGTGAGAGGGAGAAGAAAGTATTGAGAACTTGGAGGATTTTGGAAGAACATGTGTTTGAGAGCTGTGAGAGGGAGAAGAAAGTATTGAGAACTTGGAGGATTTTGGAAGAACATGTGTTTGAGAGCTGTGAGAGGGAGAAGAAAGTATTGAGAACTTGGAGGATTTTGGAAGAACATGTGTTTGAGAGCTTTGAGACATCATTTCAAGGTCATCTATTTCTCCTTCAGTGAGAACCGACACTTGAGGACCTTTTCCTTTGTCTGACAATTTTACTTCTGATAATTTCTTTGCCAGGATGTCAACAAAATTTTCATCTTCTGACAATGTTCTTCCCATCTTAAAGTTTTTATTATCCAAAGAGGGAGGTGGTTTGAAGAACACCTGACTACTCATTTCCTTGATCCTTTTAGTTTCTGAGGGACCGGGGTCGGATTTCTGCTCCTTTACAGAAACAGACGTTTCAATCCTAGTGACTTGCTTTCCTAGAGACTGCAGAAACAGGTTGGTGTAATTATTCTGTTGAATAACTGCGCCTATATCCTCTTTACTAGCTATGCAAAAATTATTGGCGCTATCATCAAGGAAAGTGGTTTCTTTGTAGGGAGCAGCTATCATATCTTTTTGCTTAATTGCCATCTCGGGTGGATGTACGGCTTTTACTGACTTTCCATCTTTGGAAGTGTAAGTCGAAAACGGGCTTCCTATCATGTCTATATGACTCCTATATTCAGGAATGTCATATTTCTGAGCACACCAGTCTAACCACGTAAAGAAGAAGCAATTGAATTTCTTTTCTTTCATAAAGGTGGTATGTGCTTTCCAGAGATGATCTTGCCTATGCTTCTGAAAGGCTATTTCAAACCAGATTCTTTTATTAATATTTTCAATACTCAGATAATTCCTTTTTATTTTTTCGTGTTCTATTTCAAAGGATTTTAACATATTTATTTCAAACTCTACATCCGAGAAGGTAGGCTCGAGTTGAGGTGGATTTCTCCTAATTCCTAGGTTTGGAAGGGTTTGTTCAAACCTGTAGGCTGGCCTTTGTATCTGTTCCTGGGTTCTCCTAAGACCTGCCAAGATCATTTTTTCATGGTCTAGATCGTAAGCTATATCAGAGGAGGTGCTCGACCTATGTGGTTCTAGGTTAGATCCAGAGGGTGCTAGATCAATCCTAGTTTTTCTAGCGTTGGAGAATTGTATTTCTACCTCTCCATCAGCGAATTGGGAGATCCGAGCAGGTTCTTGATTTTCAAGGGGCTTCTTTGGGACTACCTCATCCAAAATCCACTTTTCTGGTAGGGTTATATCACTCCACTTTATCATTTTTGGGACTGCTACGTTTGATTTTTCAAGGTTGGTTTGGAACAAGGTAGTTTCACCTTTACTGTCTAAATCTTTAGCTTTGGGACCGACAGTGTTCATAACCTTATATGAAACCCTATAAATGATCGCTAGATTTTGTGATCCCGGGTACATATCATAACCCTGAGTTTGAATATTCAATGTTAAAGCTTTTAGGATATTTACGTCGGAAAGTGCAACAGAAAAGTTTGGGAAACAGTTAAAGTATATCGGACCTTCCCCTAAGGTTGACTCAACTATTTCTAACAAGGAATCCGTGAACTTTCTATGTCTTCCATTTCTTACACAAAGCAAGATTGAACTGGGCAATCCTGTTCTGGTAAGTGGTTTCACCGCTACTTGCACCAATCCTATGTGCAAATAGTTATAATTTCTATCCAAATGCTGCTCGATTTGACTCTAGGTGAATAGCTGAAAACTATCTTTTTTATCAATGACAGATATCGTTTTTTCAACAGTTTTTATTGCGTAATCAGATCTGAACTTGAAAGATCCTTTATAGTATATATCAGTGATGGGTACTCTGGGTATATCCCAGTTGCACAACTCCTTTTCTACGTCCCGCATGATTATTTCTTGAGAGTTTTTAACTCTCAGGGTTCTCTGGCTAGGACTATTACTAGAGATTGCTTCTCCAGAAGAACGGATAGACAAGATTCTCCTAAGGCTTGTCATTTTAATATTCTGGGTTTTATGCTTTCCTTCTGTTCTCCTCCTAATTCAAGGTTGCTAGTCCCTGCCTAGGTCTCTCAACGCCTTAGCATACTGTGCAACGGCTAACGAGCCTATCTGACAGCTAGACAACTCGATGACTAGTGAGTAAAGGAAACTTGACAGGAAAACCAGAAAATTAAACCTACAACTTAGTTAGAACCTTAAACTTACCAACTCTTCTAGGGACTTTCGGCTCTGATACCAGGTACTGGCCCAGACTCTTAAGAGCAAAATTTTCTCAATCAATTTTAAGCTTTCGTGCGGAAGGTAGTGTAGAGACGTAGAGAATAAACATAATTATTATGAGGAATTCAAACATACAAAGCCAAAACCAAGGATAATAATATAGAGAAATTAAATACGATATCAAACGTAATATCATTAATACTCAACAAACTTACATAGAAGCAAGGAAAGCAGTAGTGCTTAACAGAAGCTTCATAGAAGCAGCACTTGAAAACACTCAAAACACTCCAAAACACTTAAAATACAAAGTTTATTTTCTGCTTGAGAGGCGATCTTTTTTCGGTGCTCCACCGAGGAGGAGAAGCCCTTCATTTAAAGCCTCCTGGCTGTTGACGTGTCAATAAGAGACAGAAGATCACAAAGCAGCCTACAGTAGAGCGGTATCTTCACTTTAATGATTCTGGCTGAACTTTCACGCAAACGGCCAAAAAAGGAAAAAGGCAGACTCTTACAAAAGGCAAATAAAAATAGAGTAAAAGCAGGAGCATCTTGCTTTTACCAGAGAAAACGTAAAAGTAAAAAGCTTTATAAAAAATTACAGTAAACACAAATTGTCTTCTTATCAGACATAATATTACTTAGGCCCACCATAAAGATCCGCATGGAGATCCGGATGAAAGTGGTCAAGCATGTCTTCATTAGCAAAAGGGTCCACCTCATCTTCAGGTTGAGTGGCGGAAGCTGATGCCATTGACTCATCATCTAAATCCAGGATCTCGAGGACTTTCTTTTTCAAATCTTCTTTTGATGAAGACGAGCCTGGCTGATCTATCAGCATCTGTAGCCTTTGTGAAACACTTAAACTCGCAGAAGAAGTGACTAAAGGCTGAGCAGCAACAGGATCAAAGGATGGAATAATTGCTGGGGTAATCTTGGCAGGAACTAAATGATCTCTTGTGAATTTATCCCACCAACGAATTAAGATACTTCGGACTAAATTAGGAATATAGGTCCATTCCTCATCAATGTCTTCCGAGATAACATATTCCCATTTTAATATCCAAGGTAGTTCATACATTAGTCCTTTGATCAGGATGATTCTTATTCCATTTACAAAATTTCATTTGAAAAGACTCCTTAATTTCAGGAGGAAGGTATTCCATAGTAGGACCCCAGATAAGGAAAAAGCTCTTGAACCAATTTGGGAGTTCTTTCAGAGCCCGAAGCTTAAATTGGATGAACCAAGTATGAGAATAGTTTTGATTTTGAAAACATAAGACATATTCCCACGCTTTTTTATAATCCCAGAAATTATATGAATATGGCCTAATTTCAGGATGGATAAATCTTTTAGCCCTTTTAGGGCTAGGACCCCATTCTTCCAAGGAAATAACATTTAGAATTTGGATTTTGGAAAAAGCTATCGTGTTGGTATTTTCACCTCTATGACGATGAACTATATTAACAGATTTAGTTTCAATTAGGAGAGTTTCATAGAATAGACGGGGCTTATTTAAGGGAGGAAGGTTATCCCTTAAATATTTTTCAGCTAGAAAATTCGGATGTTTGTCCAGATCATTCATTTCAATAATTGCTACAGACATATTCATATACTCACGGAATGGATTTTTAGCAATCTGCTTCTCCTTACCTTTATTATATGGAGAAGAAGTCATCAAAGGCTTTGGATCAGACGGGGATGACCTGGCAAGAGCTCTTGAAGAGCTCCTACTGGGAGTCATTTGTCCGGAACTCCTGGTTCGCACCCTGCAAAAATTCTCGAGTTAAGAAATCAGGGAGCGCATTAGTTTCACCTTTAATAAATTCAATATCAAAATCAAAAGTAGAAAGTATTCCTTGCCATCTTGCAAAAATTTATTTTGATGCTAAATTTTTTACATCTTTAAACAGAATGTCTTTTGCAGCCTTGCAATCCACTCTTATCAAGAATTTTTTATTTAAAAGATCACTCTCGAATTTAGAAACAGCATGGACTATGGCTAGCATTTCTTTCTTAACAGTAGAATAATTGAATTTAGAAACAACATGGACTATGGCTAGCATTTCTTTCTTAACAGTAGAATAATTCTTTTGAGCTGGTTTCCAAACTCTAGAAGTAAATCTAACCAATTGTTCTGAATTATTGACTTTTTGTTTTAGGATTCCTCCATACCCGATTTCTGAAGCATCTGTTTCTACTATTTTAAAGGCTTCGGGGTTGGCTAAGGCTAAGCAAGGAAGTTCTTTGACTTTAATTTTCAATCTCCTCACCGCTTTAGTGTGTTCTTCTGACCAGGGAATTGGGTTCTTTTTCAACCTTTGGTATAACAATTTTGAATCTTGAGCCAAATCCTTATAAAAATCTTTTATATAGTTTAGACTTCCTAAGAACCTTTGTAACTGTTGCTTGTCCCTTAGCTCATCAGGGAATTTTTCAGCAAAGGATATTGCTCGATCAATAGGAACTATCAGTCCCTTATTAATATTGTGTCCCAAAAAGCGAATTTTTGAAGAAAATAATTTCATTTTCTTTGCCGAAACCACTAACCCTGCATGCTTCACAACTTTCAAGAAAATATTCAGATGTTTAAAGTGTTGTTCTAAAGAATTAGAATAAACCAAAACATCATCAATATAAACAATGGTGAAGGCTGTGTAAGGATTAAATATATCATTCATGATATTTTGAAACTCAGAGGGAGCATTTTTCAATCCAAACGGTAAAACATTCCATTCGTAATGTCCAAAGGGGACATTAAAGGCTGTTTTGTACCTGTCTTTTTCCGCGATTTGAATTTGCCAATATCCTGATTTCATATCAAATTTAGAAAAAATTACTGCCTTATTCAATCTATCCAAAAGATCCTTTTTATTAGGAATTGGATATCTAACCCATTTTAAGGCTTTATTAAGAGGTTTGTAGTTTATCACCAATCTAGGTACCCCTCTTTCTAATTCTGTTGCGTTTTCTACATCGAAGGCAGAACAGCTCCAGGGAGATGAGCTTTTCCTAATTAACCTCTTTCTTAATAAATCTTGAATTTCAGATTTACAAATTTCCATTAGCCTAGCATTCATTTGAATTGGCCTAGCTTTGGTTGGGATTTTCTTTTCATCAAAATCAGGCTCATATGGCAATTCTACTATGTGTTTTTTCCTATTCCAAAAGGCATTGGGTATTTCAGCACAAACTTGACTTTCAAACATCTTTTGGACTTCCTCTATTTTTTCTTTTACCCTACTGTTTTGCAGTTGTTCTTCTACTCTTTTGTACTGCAATTCTTCTTTCAGGTGATATAGATAATTCTCTTTCTTCTTTATCTTTTCTTGAATTTCATTAATATACTTATGCTTGGGTGGTTGAGAAAACCTAAAAACTATAGGTTGACCCTCTACCTCAGTTCTTATTCCTTCTTCAGAAACAGAGAAAGGATAAAGCATATTAATGAAGGGGGTTCCTAATATCAGGGACTGGTTTAATCCTTTCATCAAGATGTTTGTGCCGAATAAATCACGGCCATGAGCTGGCCGAGGGAACCCCTTTTCTCGGCCCCGGCCCTTGCTCGTAAAAACCAAAACGCAGCGTTTCGCCAGGGTAGTTCGCCCTCCTGAAGACAAAAGAAGAAATGCTAAGGCATGATCATCTCGGCCTCAAGCGCAGGCCGACGCCGAGGCCAGGCAAATTCCGGCCAAAGCATTAAAGGCAAATCATCACGTGACAACAGGGTCCCAGGCTTCATTTAATGAAGTAGTGTCTGTTTAATGCAGCAAACCCACTGGCCACAAATAAGCATTTAATGCATGAGGGAAGGTGGGAAGTGACTGGAGTCAGGATTTGGTGATGAGAATCAGAGTGATTAGACGTGGACATTCTCACAAGAATTCTGACAGCTTGAGAGGTTAGCTCACCAGCTATCAAGGCCATAAATGCGTCTCCACGGCCAGAAGCTCAGAACCCACGATCAAGAATGGCGGCCGAGATTCACCAGGATTTATGGGGTCACACCACCATTCTTCACGATCCCAAATGTCAATTAGACTGCCCACTTGCTCTAATCAGGCTCCACCATGCAGATTTTCAGCCTCGATTACTCCTCCAGGGACTCTCCCTATAAATACAAGGCTCGAGCTACATTCAAAAGGTTCAACACCAAAACAAAGCCTCCCACGGAGCAACTTATTTTTTCCTGTAATGCACTTTCAATATCTTTACTTGCTTTCCTAGGAGTAGTGTTAGGTTGTAAGGAAAATCCATTCATCAATATATCATACGACCCTTGACTTTCAAGGCGCCGGAGCACCATCCTTGTTGTTCGTTCACTCACCCCATATATCACACGCGCGCCGGAGCACCGCCCAAAACCCGCCATCAACACCATCACTCAATGGCCTTGTAGTTCAGGCCGTGAACCTGACGGCCGAGACCAGTTCCTCTCTCGGCTACAATCGTTTGATTAGAAGACGAGTTCAAACAGGCGCACCACT
>NW_018921480.1:152584-164459 GCF_002207925.1 Prunus avium
CAGTGTCTATCAGCCCTTCAACAGTAAACTTGTAGGTTTTATTAATAACAATAGTTATCATTGCATACCATTTCTGTGCTATTACCTTGTCTATGCTATTAATGAATTTCATAATGTTAACTTGCTCTTCCTGTAGGGCTTCTCTTGTTACAGGTTCTATTTTTTCTTGAAATTCCTCCATTAAATTTTCGAATTCTAATTGCTCGGATTTTTCTTCTGTATCTTTTTCTGAAAAAGGACAATAGAGTTCTAAAACTCTAACCCTATGGACTTCGCATTGAAGGTCGTTGAGCGTAGGTTCTTTTTTATGAATTTTATCATTCATCCTGTTCACTATAGTTTTAAAACTATAGTTTTCAACTGGTTGTCTTACATTAGTTATGGCCGGTTGGGGATTATTTGGTCCTGTTCTAGCTAACGAGATATAACTTTCCAAAGCTTCTTACTTAAGTCTACTATTAGACTTTCTTCTTTTGTTAAGACACATATTCTCAGATCTTTAAATTGACAGGCGCACTCTTCCTCGCTACCTGAGCTGGTTTCAGTATCCGAATCAAACAATTCTTCATTCTCTAGTTGGGCTAGTTCGTCATCACTATCTTGTTCAGAACCAGATGAATTAAGCATTATTTGGCAAAGTTGTTGCTTAAGGTCTTCACTAATGCTTTGGTTACTGATTTTATCCTTCATTTTGCACTCAGATTTATAATGTCCCACTTTTCCACACTTATAGCATGTTGGGACAGCTCATTTCTTTCCTTTACTAGCCTTTTTGCTAGTTTCTCCTGTGTATTTCCTTTTTTTGAAAGTTCTGTATGGCTTCTTAGGTTCAGACTTATATTTCTCGTATTTTTTAGTCTTACGCCCCCCAAATTTCTTTCCCTTCTTGTATGTTTTATGTGAATAAGATTTTATTGGTTCAAAACCAAATTGTTCACAAAAGTCACCTAATTCTTTTTTGCCTAGGGCCTTTTGCTTATCAAGCTATTTTCTTAATTTCATATCTGTGCAAAGAGCTAATCCTTCTGCGCTGATTTCATAGGACAATTCCCCATAGGTGTAAGACCCATAAGGTATTCACTAGGCAAGACTGTAATGCTGACTTTTGGAAAGAGAAATTTCTTTCAGGATTACCACTTCTATTCGCTGAAAAGGTTAGGAATAGAATTAAAGAGAAATACACACACACATATATATATATATTTAGGGAAGATGGGTACAGCCCCAAAGAGAAAGAGGAGCAACACACCTCCGGTATCTCCTCAGGTGACTCCAAAACACCGTAGCATGCGCATCCTGCATGCAAGATTCACCGGAGCTCGCACAAGTGATGGTGGGGCTTTCGAGGCTAGAACCGTGGTGACGATTGATGATGACAGCGACGGTGGTGATACCACTAAAATAGAGGCTAGCATCCTGGGGCAAGAGGACATTGGTGACACGCATGAGGATTTTAATGAGGACGACACTTATGACCGTGATGAGAATGCATTTGCCTATTCTGGTGATTATCCTGAAGGGCAAGGTGGCTCGGACACTTTCCATGAGTCTGCTGGCAGCAGTATGTGTCGTGTCAGTGTCGAGCCGGTACTTGGCATATCTCGAATTCTGTTTTGCTTTCATTCTTTTGCGCTTCAGGCCCTTATTCACTACTCATCTTTGTCCTGTAGGTCAGCAACATTGTTGAAGGCTCGCGCCTTGCGGCAACTATTGTTGACCCTGCGCGAAGTACCCCTGAGGTACCTGTTTCACTAAAAATCCTTTTTTCTCTTGCCTAGTTGGGCAATTGCTCCTTTCTTGCCATTTTGTTAACACATGCGACCTGCTCATTATCTCGTATTGATCCCTGCATACATGTATTCCCCTCCCTTTTTCTTTTGCAGATTGGGCATGTTGCTCAGAGCATGGGAATTGTGCCTGTGGTGCCTTCCTCCTCCAATCCATTTGTCACACTAATCGAGGCAGCTCTTGGTGAGTCACCCCCAACCCTGACATCGACGAATTCTCCGGATAAGGCACCTGCGTTTGAAGTGGCGAGTCCCTTGTAGCCTGTCGTCCAACATTTCCTTCGAAAGGGCCTCGAGCCTGTCATCCCACCAGCCTTTCCGGCAGCTCTCCGAAGTGGAACTTTTGTTTTCGATGGGGCGTAGCCTACTCCATCCCATATCCAACCACTTCTCCGGACATCGAAGTCCTCCCCCCAAGCATCTCTTCCAGTGGTTCCATCTGGTGACATAGCTGTCAGAGAGAACACTCAGATTGATGGTATTGCTACCCGGGATGTTTTCGCAGGACACCCATCTAGCATGTCTTGGGCGGAGTGGGAGAGTTCCTTTACTGCATTTATGTCCTTCTTTGATAGCGGTGTTCAGGTCCTTCGGTCTGCAGATGAGCTTCTGCCAATTTATCATCGATTCAATGGTTGTTTAACTTGAGACTGTTGCAGCCTTGGAGAAGTTTTTGGATAAATACGGAGATCCTATGGATATGGCTGGCATCACGTTTCCTTCTCACGGTGCATTGCTTTCCGGACCCTTGGTCTGGTGCTCCATGGGATGAGTACTATGCGATTGCTGGATATCACAGACCATCGACTTCTTTGCTGGCGAGACGCGATTTGTGAAGCCATGACCCTAGGCTTCAGGGTAGAGTTTCTTTTGAACTTAGTGAAAGATCTAGCACGTGCTGTATTCGGGGAGCGAGCTGCTTGCAGCATGAAGTCATTTTCTGGTTTCTGGTTCTGAAGACATAAGGGCAGCGGCAGAGGCCCTGAATCTTAAGCAGCGCGAGTTAGAAGATCAACGTAGGGAATTGCGTGCCCTCCTTCTCGCCCAAGGTGTTTCTCCTGATGGTGCTGGCTGCATGGTGGAAGCAGTAACAAGATCTTCCCCCGAGACTTCCACCATTCCTTTCTAACCATCCTCAATGGTCCCGAGGTTCGTGACTTCCCGCCCTTCTCTTTTGTTTCATTCTTGTCCAATACCAACCTATTCTCTTCTGACTTCCGCTTCCTTCAAGATCAAAGAACACATTCCTTCCTAGCTTGTATAGCTTAGTCTGACTTAGGTTGTATTTCTTTTTGGGGCACCTTAAAAACTTGTATTGCGGTAGCCTGATGCTGTAGTGTCGCTGTGCCCTAGCTGCCGGAACCTACGTTCCTTTTTTTTGTCAAAGACACATTGTAACTTTTGTTTAGTATATATGTATGTGCTGCTTGATCAGTAGAACTGTTTTGCTTGAGATCTTCTTACAGCTTGGGTATCCTAAAAAAAAACAAGGCATATGCTGCCAAAATTTTGGTGGGGGGTAGAATTTCTAAATTTTCTTTGCGTGGCTTGTGTAACTATTAGACCTGAAAACGCCTTCTTGTCATGCCTTGAAAGGGCCAGGCTAGTGTGCATGGTTTTCCCCAGAATTCCAGATGTTTTGCATCGCTTATTGAGAGGGTACAATGGTTCCATTGTTCCAGCACCTCAAGAATTGCATGCCCTTTTTCGTAATATCTTGGCTTATGTCATTTTGCTTAGGCGTGACGCTTGTTGATGATTCGGGACCCCATCCGAGTGGCTTTGCTTGGCATGTTTTACTGCTAAGTGGCGTGTATATATATTTTTGTTATTATTTTTTTGTCATTATTTTATATACGTACATATACATATATATAGTACTTGGTGCGAGGTAAGTCTGGTGATACATAAAGGAAGTGTAATATTTTATAGACAGATTTTCTTTTTCAAAATACTCCTTCATTTTCATTGCAAAGTTCATGCTACCATAGTGGTGCACCATACAAGAGTTTTCCAAAATACCAAGTGAGAACATGGAAGGAGTCCATATTTAAAACAAAAGGAAATACAATAATAAAAAGTGCTGGGCATGAAATGAACTTAGCAGTAGTAGGGCTTGAGCCACTTCCCATTCATGGGGTCCGTTAGCATGCCTTCCTTGACAGAGACCAAGCGATAATAGTCGCTGCTGTAAACTTCTCTTACTGCAAATGGTCCTTCCCATTGCGGGGCGAACTTGGAAGGTCCCGAAACTTGTCTTCTCACATGCTCGACAACTTTTAGCACGAGGTCTCCTTGCTTGAAGGCTTGTGGCTTGACTGCCCTGTTGTAAGCTTGGGCGATGGTTTTGTGGTAAAGTGCCGTTCTTCTTTCGGCTTCCATTCTTTTCTCATCCAAAGCCTCGATGTCTAACAAGCGCCATTCTGAGCATGTCTTTGCATCCCATTCAAGGTCATTGACAGCCGATACTCTAGCAATGGGGATAGTGATTTCAACGGGCGATATGGCATCGGAACCATACACAAGCGAATAGGGTGAGAAACCCGTGGCACTCCTTGGAGAGGTGCGGTAAGCCCATAAAGCATCCGGCAGGTGGATGCTCCAGCCTCCTTCATACTCATACACCATTTTGCTTAGGATTCTCAACAAAGTTTTATTTGTGGCTTCCGCTTGGCCATTTCCTTGCGGGTAGTATGGCGTGGAACGACGATGCTTGACACCATAGCCGCTAAGCGTCGAACTTACTTGCTTGTTAACAAATGGAGTACCATTGTCGGTGACGATCTTGTATGGGATTTCGAATCTGCAGACGATGTATTCAAGGATGAAATTTGCAATGGCAGCCACCGTGGCCTTTCGGAGAGGAATTGCTTCAACCCACTTTGTGAAATACTCAGTGGCTGTGAGGATCCATATGTAACCATCAGAAGGTGGGTGGATAGTTCCGATCAAGTCAAGCCCCCAAGTGTGAAAAGGCCAAGGAGTACGCATGTCCTGCAATAACGTGGGAGGCTTGAGACTTAAATTGGCATGAACTTGACACGTATGACACTTCTTCACGAAATTGTATGCATTATTCTTCATGGTGGGCCAATAATACCCAACATTCAGTAGCTGCCGATGGAGTCTTTTCATCCCTTCGTGTTCACCACATTCTCCAGCATGAATTTCCTGCATCACTTGCTGCGCCTCAGATTCTCCTAAGCATTTCAAAGGTTCACCATTAAACCCTTTGTGATAGAGAGTGGATCCATCTATGAAGTATCTCTTCAGCGTCTTTTTGAGCTTGTGGGCATGCTTAATGTTGCTTGGTAGAACTCCTTCGATAAAGAATGCCAAGTATGGTGCCCTTCAATCTTCTGCAAATGAAATGGTGAATGACTCTTTGGTGGAGGGTATCGTTGCACATTTGGGACAATTGGTTTGAACTTCAGCTGCTTGTCTCTTCATTTCTGGCCAATAATAACCTTTGCGTTGCAGGCGTCAATATAGGCTGATTATCGGCTCCAAATTGCAAGTGGCTTCATGTACCTCTTGGAGTCTTCTTTGTGCTTCTGTCAGTCCTATGCAGCGAGTCAGAATACCTCCTAGCAGGCGTCTATAGAGTTTGCTGAAGATAACCACATAGTCCTACAAGTCCTTGATGTTGCTTCCCTCGATCAGACTTTCTTTCACGGATTTTCTCCAATCTTTTTCCTCCAGTGGCTCCTCCTGAGCCATTGCTTCAACTGCTGGAACATCTCTTTTATCACGGTGATGTTGGGCTGCTCTTGGATAAACGAGAGCTTTGACCCCAATGTAGCCAAAGCATCAGCATATCTATTAGTGACTCCCGGGATATGTTCCAGCAGCACTTGCTTGAAAGAACCGACAAGTTTTTCAGCAGCTGTGCGATATGGTGCTAATGTTGACTCCTTCACAGCGAAGCTTCCTTGTAACTGCTTGTGCTTCATAAATCACGGCCATAAGCTGGCCGAAGGAACCCCTTCTCTCGACCCTGGCACTTATTTGTAAAACTAAAACGCGGCGTTTCGCCAGGGTACTTCGCCTTTCTAAAGACAAAAGAAGAAATGCTAAGGCATGATCATCTCGGCCTTAAGTGCAGGCCGAGGCCGAGGCCGGGCAATTTCACGGCCAGAGGCATTAAAAGCAAATCATCACGTGACAACAGGGTCCCTGGCTTCATTTAATGAAGTAGTGCCTGTTTAAATGCAGCAAACCCACTGGCCACAAAGGAGCATTTAATGCATGAGGGAAGGTGGGAAGTGATTGAAGTCAGGATTTGGTGATGCGGATCAGAGTGATTAGATGTGGACATTCTCACAAAGAATTCTGACAGCTTGAGATATTGGTTCACCAGCTATCCAGGCCATAAATGCGTCTCCACGGCCAGAAGTTCAGAACCCACGATCGAGAGCGGCGGCCGGGATTCACCAGGATTCCGGGGGTCACACCACCATACTTCACGATCCCAAATGTCGATTGGACTGCCCACTTGCTCTAATCAAGCTCCACCACGCAGATTTTCAGCCTTGATTACTCCTCCAGGGACTCTCTCTATAAATACAAGGCTCGAGCTACATTCAAAGGGTTCAACACCAAAACAAAGCCTCCCACGGAGCAACTTATCTTTTCCTGTAATGCACTTTCAATATCTTTACTTGCTTTCCTAGGAGTAGTGTTAGGTTGTAAGGAAAATCCATTCATCAATATATCATACGACCCTTGATTTTCAAGGC
Organism: Prunus avium; assembly: GCF_002207925.1. Next base: position 159,111 of record NW_018921480.1, read on the forward strand.
GCCGGAGCACCATCCTTGTTGTTCGTTCACTCACCCCATATATCACACGACCGCGCTCCCTGAGTAGCGCGCCGGAGCACCGCCCAAAACCCACCACCAACACCATCACTCAACGGCCTTGTAGTTCAGGCCGTGAACCTAACAGCCGAGACCAGTTCCTCTCTCGGCTACAATCGTTTGATTAAGAAGACGAGTTCAAACAGGCGCACCACTTATCCATCCAACACTCATCAACATCTCGACGCACGGTAGATCGGGCTGGCACGCCCGCGCACAACCGCACCGCACCCAAAAGCAGGAAACTGCGTGTCAACGCACATCCCCTCAGCCCGGAACTCCAGGCCGTGAGATTTGCGCGGCAGACAGTAACTGACTCAGCACCAAATTTGAATCGCCAATGATTTTAATCTTCTCTATGCCCATTTCCTTTGCTGTAGATAACCCCATAATGAATGCCTCATACTACGCCACATTATTCGTACATGAGAAATTTAGTTTGAATGAGAGGGCCGTGGCTTGCCCTTCGGGGTTGATGAGTACCACACCAACTCCTCCACCATTTGACGTAGAAGAACCATCAAAGTAGAGGGTCCATGGTTCTTCTTCTGTAACAACAGCCACCGTTTCCGGCAGCTCTCCCAGAACCTCCTCTGAAAGAATTGGTCCTTCTTCTTCAGGAAATAGAGCCAGCATGTCAATCACGGCTTGTCCTTTGGTGGCCCTAGGAGTTGTGCATGTGATATCAAATTCGGACAGCTGCAATAGCCACCGTGCAAGACGTCCGGAGAGCACCGGTCTCGTGAGCAAGTACCTTACGGGGTCTGACTTCACTATGAGCTGTAGCTTATGAGCAAGGAAGTAGTGACGCAAGCGCTGCGCAACATAGACAAGGGCAAGGCATAAAAGCTCGGTCTTTGGATATCTCGTTTCAGCTCCCCTTAATTGCCTACTCACGTAGTAGATAGGGCCTTCCTCTCCGTCATGGTCATCTTGAGCGAGTAAGGCCCTAACTGCTGTATTTGTTGCAGCTAGATAGAGCTTGAGAGGAAGTCCTGGAATGGGTGCTCTCATGGTGGGCAGCTTGGTAATTATTTGTTGCACTTGCTGATAGGCCTCTTGGCATTCCTTGCTCCATTCGTATGGTCTGCCCTTCTTGAGTAAGGGAGCCAAAACTCTCATAGTGGCAGCAAGACCTGGGATGAAGCGCCGAATATAAGATAATCTCCCCATGAAACTTTTCAACTCTTTTGGATTTCTCGGAGGCGCGAGGGAATTTATAGCTCTTGTTTTTTCAGGATCTACATCTATGCCACGCTGATGCACTTGGAACCCCAAGAATTTTCCGGATGACACCCCGAATGCACACTTTTTGGGGGTTCATCTTTAACCCATACAGCCGACATCTTTCCAGCACCTTCCTCAACACCTCTCGATGGCCTTCTCTAGTTTTCGATTTCACCACAAGATCGTCCACATAATCTTCCACCTCTTTTCCCATCATATCGTGAAACACCGCTGTCATGGCTCTTTGATAGGTGGCACCGGCATTTTTAATACCGAATGGCATGACCGTGTAATAAAAATTTCCATATGGTGTTCGGAAGGCTGTCTTCTCGGCATCCCTGGGTGACATTTTAATCTGATTGTAGCCGCTAAATCCGTCCATGAATGATAGCAAACCTTGACCCGAAGTTGAGTCGATTAGGATATCCATGTTGGGCAGCGGGAATTCATCCTTTGGGCAAGCTCGGTTGAGGTCTCGATAGTCCGTGCATATTCTAACCACTCCGGTCTTCTTTTTCATGGGAACAATATTTGCTAGCCATGTTGGGTGCTTGATCGGCTTGATGAATCCAGTAGCTAACAACTTCTTAATTTCCACCTTTATTTGCTTTTCAACTTCATGATGAAAATTCCAGCTCATGGCCGTGATTTATTAGGCACAAACATTGCCCCCACATCCCTGGATTCTTCGGCCTCGGCATGGGTAGGGGCCGAATGGATTCCGAGGGATGGACCCTTTGCATTCCTTCTGAAGTGATTGACAACTGGGGCATTAAATGCGCAGGCCAGTCGGCGCATTTAATGCCTCAAGCACGTCGTGCAGGTCATTATTGCCCAGGCTTACTCGAGGCGTCGTCTCACCTCGTCAAGTGAAATGACGGTCCCTGGACTTTCGAGCCATCATTTTGCCTTGCTAATCGAAACGTCGGCCGCCAAGTTTCTGTTATATCTTCATGTGTTCTGAATGCGTTGTCAGGCCATTTCGTTTTACGAGAATCATACCTCTTCGTTTTGAATTCCGGTATGAGTATAAAAACCCAAACTCTTTCGTATTTTCTTCCCACTCCAAAACTCTCTGAGTTCATACCCTTCGAAAGTTTACACTGACCTTCCCCAGTCTTTTTCAGCCTTCTTTCCACTGACCTTCCCCAGTCTTTTTCAGCCTTCTTTCCATTACCCAGTGACCTTTCTTCTCGCTTCAAACATCCTGGAGCCTTCCTTTGATCCCTGGGCCTCATCCTTCTTTAATTCAACCTGCCCTAATGGTTCTTACTGTAGCCCTTCCAAAACTAGGGAGCCATATCTGCTGAGTCTCATGACTTGGCAATTTGGCCTGGTCCAGATGACTTGGCAGTTTGATGAAAATGGGAGGACCTGGTATGATGACTCCAACGTGGCCATGTTTATTTGGCTGAGCGCCCCGGTCATCTCCTTGGCCGGAACGACGGCCCTTATCATGGCCGGGGTGATGGTTCTTACCAAAGCCGGAATGACGACCGCTTACCATGGCCAGAGTAACGGCCGCTACCACGGCCTGAACGACGGCCGCTGCCACTGCCGGAATGGCGACTGCTTACCATGGCCGGAGTGGCAATTGTTTTCCGTGTTCTGAATGACGGTCGCTTACCGTGGCCGGAGTGACGACCCTTGCGCTTTCCATGGCCTGGAGTGAAGCCCTGGTTTTAGGCTGGCCGTGGCTGATGACGATATGAGTGGCGGAGGTCCTGCCTTGGGGGAAAGCGTCTGATTGTCTAGCAAGAAGACCATGGAGTCGAAGCGCGTAGATTTAGGATGCGATTTTTTCTTATGTGTGTTTGTACTCGGCCATGACCTGGCCATTCCCTTGTAAACGTGTCCCCCCTTTTGAACTAAATGAATAAAATGAAGTATGATTTCCTTTAGTTCGTCTTTGTCGTGTTGCATACTCCACTTTTATCATTTGTAAATATTTATAACTCTTTCACGGCCGTCTCCCATAATGACGGGGCGTATCTCTTCAAATACTGGCCGTTGATCGGTAAGTTGTGCCACTCTCCATCCCTATCCTTTAACTGAAATGCACCTCGGCCAAGAATTCGTTCGATAATGAACGGCCCTTCCCAATTGGGCGAAAATTTACCGAACCGAGGGTCCTTTGTCCCGGTAGGAAGCACGGCTCGCCATACTAGGTCGCCTTCGACGAAAGCTTTTTGCTTAACCTTTTTGTTGTAAGCCCGCGCCGCAATATGCTTCTGTGCCTGCATGAGGTTATAAGCGTTGAGTCTAGATTGCTCCAAATCTTCCAACTCCTGAGCCATGGCTTGTGCATAATTCCCCTTTTCTTGTTCAGGCTGCTCGGCCACACGGAGAGACCGAACCTTTAACTCCATTGGAACGATGGCGTCATGACCGTAGGTTTTTCCTCGATCAAAGAGCTTCGGGGAGTAAGTCGTGCCACGCCCTAGGTTTTTCCTCGATCATCTTCTCAAGGATACCCTTGATTACCTTGTTACTTGCCTCGGCCTGTCCGTTAGACTGAGTGTAGTAAGGTGTTGAGTGGACCAATTTGATTCCCATCCTTTCGGTGTATTCCCGAGTCTCAGCCGATGCGAAAACCGGACCGTTATCGGCCGTAATGGTTTCTGGGATACCGAATCTGTGGACGATGTGATTTTCAAAGAATTTGACCACCTGTGCGCTGGAAATTGATCGATAGGACTCAGCCTCGACCCATTTAGTGAAATAGTCGGTCGCCACCAAAATCCATGCATGTTGGTTGGACGCAGCTGGGTGAATTTTGCCGATGATATCTACGGCCCACCCTCTGAACGGCCATGGTTTGGTAACCGGGTGGAGGGCCTCGGCCGGTACTCTTTGTATGGGGCCGTGAATTTGACACTTGATACATCCCCTCCTATATTCTATGCAATCTTTCAAAATGGTCAGCCAGTAATAGCCGTGTCTACGAACCAACAACCTCATCTTGACGCCAGACTGGTGAGCACCATAAATCCCTTCGTGAGATTCGGTCATGATGACCCTGATGTCTTCGGCGCTGGGACATAGGAGCAGTAAGCCATCTGATCCCTTTCGATACAGCTCGTTCTGATAAATCAAATAACACCGAGCTCGGAAACGTGTAGTCCTCTCATGGCTACCAGAAGGGTTACGCAAATACTTCACTATGGGGTAGCGCCAGACACTTGCGCTGCCATTCCACGTTCGGTCAAAGCTGGCAAGGTACGCCTCTCGATCCTTATCACGCGATCGTGGTCGGTGTTCGGGATGTTTACGCCTGATGCTACCCTGGCCATCTCATTGGCCTCGCCGTTCTCGGCGCGCGATATATGAACAAAGGAAATTCTATAAAATCCATCGGTCGTGTTAAGGGCCGTCACATAATACATGGCTAAATTCTCGCTCGTGCATTGGTATTCCCCAGTCAGTTGGTTAATCACCAGCTGAGAGTCGCCGTAGACCAAAACACGGGTTGCCTTCATTTCTTTCAAAATTTCGAGATCGATGATGAGCGCTTTGTACTCAGCCTGATTATTAGTGCATTTGAAGTCGAGTTGGAATGCGAACTGCCATTTTTGCCCTTGAGGAGATTCGATCACAACTCCGGCTCCTGACCTGGCCTCGGTGCTGGAGCCGTCGAAGTACATGGTCCAATAATTCTTTTCCATGCGGGCCATACCGATCTCGACCTCCAACTCCTCTTCTTGTCCCTGGGCCGGGTGATGAGCTAGGAAACCGGCCAATGCCTGACCCTTGACCAATTTCTGAGCTACGTATTGAAAGGTAAATTCGGACAATGCCATCGTCCACTTCCCAATTCGGCCGCGTATGATCGGCCGAGTAAGCATATATTTGATGAGATCGGTCTTGGAGATGATTTGAACGACCGAAGGAAGCATATAATGCCGCAACTTGGTGGCCGCGAAATAAAGCGCTAGGCATAATTTTTCGATCGGCGAATAGTTTAATTCGGCCGCGTTGAGGGTGCGGCTTAGATAGTGCACCGCTTGTTCGCGCCCAGACTCGTTGTTCTGAGCCAGCAGACAGCCGATAGAGCCCTCTGAAGCC
>NW_018921480.1:178301-195357 GCF_002207925.1 Prunus avium
CGTCGACATCTACCACGGGAGGGATCCCCCTTTTTCGGCCAACGGTCTATCCTTCCTCAAAGAATTCCATAAGGACCATTCGGCCACGGATCTGTACGGCATGACCCCTGAGAGCCGAGAAATCGTGGAATTGGCCCTCAAGAACACAAAGGCAGAGGCGCTCCTCATCACCAGCGGTTCTGACTCGGCCATTAAGGCCGTATATCAGGCGAACAGGGAGGCCAGAGCAAGAGGCCTGCCAAGTTACCAGCCCAACCTCGGCGGATTAAAGGCTAAAATCCCCTTCAGCAGGGGCGACTTAGAATATCTCCGCCAGTACTTTGCTGTGACGCCGGCAGACACGTTCTTTGGCCTGATGACCGAGGAAAAGGGTCGAGTAAGCCGCCTGGACGATTACCTAACGGCCAGGGACGCATTGGCAGAAGCTAGACGGGCCCTCAAAGAGGAGGTCGAAACCTCAGAACCCCCTGAGGTCAAAGCGTCCACGACCGATAGCCCGAGGGCCATGAGGCTTATGGACGAGGCTTTCGGAGATCCTCTCTTCGGGCATGAGGCCGAGGACGACCCCACAATAGGAATCTTCGATGAAGAATATGAGGGGATCCTCGGGATGGCCGAGGAAACGGCCCTTGCCAAAGACGGCTCTGAAACCGAAGAAGAAGCCGGTAGGGGAAACCCGCAGGAGCCGGAGGAAGTCGGCATCAACATGGTCATGGTGCTACCATTCGAGTTTTCAGCCCCAGGAGGATAGGCCAGCAGCTTAGAGGATGACGTGCCCGAGGAGCAATTTGATCAGAGACCAAAGACTAAGGAAGAATTGTTGGCCGTAGTGTTTAACGAGGTGATGCCAAGAGACGAGCCGAACAAATACCGGCACTTGAAGCCGTTGTACATCTCGGCTCACATAGAGGGTATTCCCATATCTAAGGTTTTCGTTGATTGTGGGGCGACGGTCAACATCCTTCCCTATTCCTTGATGAGAAAGCTGGACAAGTCAAAGGAGGACCTCATCCCCAGCAACGTGGTCATGAGCAGTTTTGTCGGCGATAAGTCAAAAACCATTGGCGTATTGCCCTTAAAGATTACCGTGGCCGACTAGACAGGGGTCGCGGCCTTCTACGTGGTCGAATCAAGCGTCGACTACAACATATTACTCGGCCGTGATTGGATCCACCAATCTGGGTGTATACCGTCTTCCCTCTTCCAGTTGTTGTTCTTTAGGGACGGCCAAAAGGTGTCTATACACCCGGCCGACGAAAAACCTTTCGAGGCCAACGCCGTGCAAGCTCGGATTTACGACGACGATGTTGGATGGGTTGTCCTCACCGGCCACGATGCAAACGACCGACCAACCAGAACGACGGCCCAGAAAGTGCTGGAGTTAGGCGCCGAGAATATCCGACAGGATTCGGCGCACGAAGTGTTGATCGACCTCACCAGTCTTTAGATGACAGACAAGGCCACTAAAGAAGAAGGGGCAGCGGCCGTGAGGGATTTGGTAGAGCGACAGCTGGAACACTGGGCGGCGGAATCCTTACGGCCAAATTTACCAATCAACCTGATCGAATTCCTCCACGAAGCGGACGACGCGGGCACATCTCCTTACGCCTTAACCTACGGTCTCTCCGTGTGGCCGAGCAGCCTGAGCGTGAAGGGGGGGGGTTATGCACAAGCCATGGCTCAGGAGTTGGAAGATTTGGAGCAGTCTAGACTCGATGCTTATAACCTGATGCAGGCACAAAAGCAAATCGCGGCGAGGGCTTACAACAAAAGGGTTAAGCAAAAGGTTCTCGCCGAAGGCGACCTAGTATGGCGAGCCGTGCTTCCTATTGGGACAAAGGACCCTCGGTTCGGCAAATATTTGCCCAACTGTGAAGGACTGTTCATTATCGAACGAATTCTTGGCCGAGGTGCATTTCAGTTAAAAGATAGAGATGGGGAATGGCACAACTTGCCGATCAACGGCCAATATTTGAAGAGATATACCCCGTCATTGTGGGAGACGGCCGTAAAAAGGTTATGAGATTTGCAAATATCAAAGTGGAGTATGCAACATGACAAAGACAAACTAAAGGAAATCATACTTCATTTTATTCATTTGGGTTGAAAAGGGGGGTGCGTTTACAAGGAGACGGCTAGGTCCTGGCCGAATACAAACACACATAAGAAAAATCACATCCTGAATCTACGCGCCTCGGCTCCTTGGTCTTCTTGCAAGACAATCAGACGCTTTCCCCCAAGGCAGGCCCTCCGCCACCTATATCGCCATCAGCCACGGCCAGCCTAAAGCCAGGGCTTCACTCCAGGCCGTGGAAAGCGCAAGGGCCGTCACTCCGGACACGGAGGGCAGCTGCAACTCCAACCGTGGTAAGCAGTCGCCATTCCGGCAGTGGCAGCGGCCGTCGTTCAGGCCGTGGTAGCGGCCATCACTCTGGACATGGTAAGCGGTCATCATTTCGGTTATGGTAGGAGCCTTCACTCCAGCCATGGTGAGGGCCGTCACTCCGGTCATGGATGTGACCAGAGTTTTCAGCTGCATAAATTCGGCCACGTCGAGGTCATCATCCCAGATCCTCTCGCCCTCATCAAACTGCCAAGTCATTTGGACCAGGCCAAGTTGCCAAGTCATGAGACTCAGCAGGTTTGGTTCCCTGGTTTTGAGGAAGCTGCAATGAGGATCATCAAAGCAGTTTGAAATAAGGGTAGGCGAAGCCCAGGAATCAAAGAGGGATCCCAGAGCGATTAAAGCAAGAAGGAAGTTCGCTGGATAATAAAAGAGTTTCAAGTTTGAGGAACGAGGGTTGAGAAAACTAGGAAAAGTCAGTGTGAACCTTCGAGGAAAATGAACTCAAAGATCTTGGGAGTGTGAAGGAAAATGCGAAGGAGTTTAGGTTTTATACTGGCGCTGGAGTTCAAAACACAGAGGTATGATTCTCAAAAGATGAAACGGCCTGACAACACACTCAGAGCACGCGAAATTATGACAGAGACATGGTGGCCGATGTTTCGATTAGCAGGGCAAAATGATGGCTCGTGCGAATTAAGAGCGCGATGACACGTCGAAAATTCAGAGACCGTCGTTTCATTTGACGAGGTGAAGCAACAACCTGGGCAATGATGGCCTACACGACGTGCTCGAGGCATTAAATGCGCCGACTGGCCTGCGCATTTAATGCCCCAGTTGTCAATCACTTCAGAAAGAAAGCAAAGGGAGCATCCCTTGGAATCCATTCGGCCCCTACCCATGCCGAGGCCGAAGAATCTAGGGATGTGGGGGCAATGTTTGTGCCTAATAAATCACGGCCGTGAGCTGGTCGAAGGAGCCCATTTTCTCGGCCCTGGCACTTGTTCGTAAAAACTGAAACGCAGCGTTTCGCCAGGGTACTTCGCCTTCCTAAAAACAAAAGAGGAAATGCTAAGGCATGATCATCTCGGCCTCAAGCGCAGGCCGAGGCCGAGACCGAACAAAATCACGGCCAAAGCATTAAAGGCAAGTCATCGCGTGACAACAGGGTCCCAGGCTTCATTTAATGAAGTAGTGCCTGTTTAATGCAGCAAACCCACTGGCCACAAAGAAGCATTTAATGCATGAGGGAAGGTGGGAAGCGACTGAAGTCAGGATTTGGTGATGAGGATCAGAGTGATTAGACGTGGACATTCTCACAAGAATTCTGACAGCTTGAGATATTGGTTCACCAGATATCCAGACCATAAATGCGTCTCCACGGCCAAAAGCTCAGAACCCACGATCCAGAGCGGCGGCCGAGATTCACCAAGATTTCTGGGGTCACGCCACCATACTTCACGATCCCAAATGTCGATTGGACTGCCCACTTGCTCTAATCAAGCTCCACCATGCAGATTTTCAGCCTCGATTACTCCTCCAGGGACACTTCCTATAAATACAAGACTCGAGCTACATTCAAAGGGTTCAATACCAAAACAAAGCCTCCTATGGAGCAACTTATTTTTTCCTGTAATGCACTTTCAATATCTTTACTTGCTTTCCTAGGAGTAATGTTAGATTGTAAGGAAAATCCATTCATCAATATATCATACGACCCTTGATTTTCAAGGCGCCGGAGCACCATCCTTGTTGTTCGTTCACTAACCCCATATATCACACGACCGTCGCTCCCTGAGCAGCGCGCCGGAGCACCGCCTAAAAGCCACCACCAACACCATCACTCAACAGCCTTGTAGTTCAGGCCGTGAACCTAACAGCCGAGACTAGTTCCTCTCTCGGCTACAATCGTTTGATTAAGAAGACGAGTTCAAACAGGCGCACCACTTATCCATCCAACACTCATCAACACCTCGACGCACGGTAGACCGTGCTGGCACGCCCGCGCACAACCGCACCGCACCCAAAAGCAGGAAACCGCGTGTTAACGCATATCCCCTCGGCCCGGAACTCCAGGCCGTTGTGAGATTTGCGCGGCAGACAGCCTGATTAGAGCAAGTGGGTAGTCCAATCGACATTTGGGATCGTGAAGTATGGTGGTGTGACCCCATAAATCCTGGTGAATCTCGGCCGCCGCCCCGATCATGGACTCTGCGCTTCTGGCCGTGGAGACGCATTTATGGCCTTGATAGCTGGTGACCTAATATCTCAAGCAGTCAGAATTCTTGTGAGAATGTCTACGTCTAATCACTCTGATCCTCATCACCAAATCCTGACTTCAATCACTTCCCACCTTTCCTCGTGCATTAAATGCTTATTCGTGGTCAGTGGTTTTGCTGCATTAAACAGGCACTACTTCATTAAATAAAGCATGGGTCCCTGCTATCACGTGATGATCTGACTTTAATATTTCTGGCCGCGATTTTGCTCGGCCTCGGCCTCACCCTGTTGAAACCCTGCGTTTCAGTTTTATGAGCAAGTGCCAGGGCCGAGAAAATGGGCTCCTTCGGCCAGCTCATGGCCGTGATTTATTAGGCACAAACAGCTTCCAGCGCCAGTACATTCAGTGTATAATTCGGCCTCAGAGTAGTGAGCTTCGTCTTTGTTGAACGGTGCTTGATTCCCAGGTATGCGAAGTGGCCTTAGCCTAATTCTTCCCTTCACGCACTGATGGTAAGTAGAGACCACAAGTTTATGCTTGTTGAGCCATGGCCTTCTAAGTAAAGCGTGATAAGCCACATCTACATCACCTACATAAAACTTGGTAAGCAACCTGATTTGCCCCACCTTCAAATTTACCTGCACGTGCCCAACTGTGATCTCACTTTTATTCCCGAAACCGCTGATGCTTGTTTGAGATTGCACTATCTTGGACAATGGAATTCCAGCTGCCGTAAGCACAGACAAAGGCAATATGTTGACAGAGGAACCTGTATCCACCAAAGCTCTTCTTATAAACACATCATTGATTTGTCCCTCCAAGTAAAGTGGTCTTCTATGATCTGGATATGGAACTTCCATATCTTCATCCGTGAAAACGATAGCATTGTCATTTCCCAAGAATGACCTTTGTGGTTGAGCAGCGAAGCAATGAGGATTCGACTACGCAGAGATGTTCATGAGAGCTACAGCAGCTGCTTCTCTTGCTTGAGGCCCAAAGCCAAGTTGGTCAAATAGTGACTTGAATCTTGGATTCCTTTGGAGGACTTGTAAGGCAGTAGGTCCCTGCTTCAGACCTAGATAACGTTCCATCACACTTGCTTTGGCCTCCGTAAGATTGTGAAACGTTACAGCAGCTGTTTCCTGCGGCACAGACGAAGCCTCCAAGTAGCATCCTTCCGGCACGTCCATCGGGAATACTTCATTGGCTGTGCTATCATCCCATCCATCAGCAAGGGGCCATGGGGTATTGTAGCTGGAAGGTTTCGAATATTTGCACCAGTAGGCTTTCTCCATGTTTCCACAAGGCTCCCAAATAGCCTCAGGTGGCTTTGGGTCATTCTTCCATGGGTGGCATAACTCATCGTCGTCGAGTAAATCATCGGAGCATGTGATGACAGCAGCTATCTCTTTTCCCCTTCGTTTTGGCAAGGGGTCTTCATCAATAGTTTGCTTTCTAGAGGGAAGTTCGAGGACTCCCTCATGTATTTTAGCATGTAAAATCCTCTTTAAGCTTTGACAAGCCGTGGTTGGGTGCCCTACAAACAGATGGTAATGGTAGTACCTAGGATCATTTTTCTCCTCTCGGGTAGGAATTTTGTAAGGTCTGAGAGGCTTGATTGCACCATCAGCAATCATTGTGTCGAGGATGGCATGAAATTCTTCGTCTTTGCAAGGTAATGGCGGGTATGTCTTCAAATTGACTGATGCCAATATTCTCCAAATAAACTCTATAATCTGCTACGATATTGCTGATGCAAATTTCGACCAGCGCCTCCTCATCCTTCTCATCATAACAGTCCAAGGCCAGGTCCCGGAACCTGCACACAAAGTCCACGGGATCCTCCCCATGTTTTTGGCGAGTGTTGTTGAGTTGAGTGGTTGTGACTCTCTTCTCGTGTTGGAAATATTTTTTGCAGAACCTACTTGCCAAATCTTCCCATGAACGAACAGACCCTGGTGCTAGTGTTGTATACCGTGTATAAGCACGGTCAGTAAGGCTCTTTGAGAATTCGCGGAGCCGGAGATTATGGTTGCCAGCATGTGGTCCCAAGGCATCAAGGAATCGATTGACGTGCTCCTTCGGGCTCCATTTCTTGACTCATCAATGGGCCCCATGACAATTTGTTACCATCCATACCACAATCCCACTCAAGCAAGCCCCGGGCATTCGAGTGGCTTGGGCCCACTTAAGCTTGTTGTGGGATAATAATTTCCCGCTTGGCATGGCATGTCCCTTGGCATGCTTTTTTAAGTATGACGCTTGATAGGATAATTGGCACGAATTTGCAGTGCTAAATGCATCCTTATAATTTTAATCTCAGCTTCTATCATGATAGATTTCTATTTTGGCGCGGCATGTAGGATATGGCTCATGCATGGCAGACTTCTGTGCACTTCAAATTGAGTCTTTTTCCAATAATATGTCGTCTTGGGCTGGGAATTTATTCGGGCCCAACCATGGATTTTTTGGGCCTCAACAAGGACAACACAAAAGGCAACTAGGTGGGTATTTGGGGCTCCATTTGGTCCATGGGTCATGTTATCTTATGCCACTTATCCCTTGGGCCCAATAGCCTTTTGCGCTATTGTGTCCATTTCCTTTTAAATCATATTTAAAAGCCCAATCCAATATTTCTATATGTCAATATTAATTCCATAATTAATCTTTTAATTATAATTTAACTATTACATTATAATTATAATCTTACTTAATTGACCTGGTCGAACTATTTGACTTTGGTCAATTGCTCCGGTCAACATGTTGACTTTTTACCGTTGACTTTGACATTTGATTATCAACAATTGACTTCTATCTCCTTATTTAATTTCTCCTCATCTGTACCTCTAATCACATTCTTTGGGTGTGCAAATCCGTAGGTTCCCTTTAGCAAGGTAGTGGGTTGACTCAACTCCTCAAAGATGATATATGAATTAAATTCCACAATTTAATTCTTCATATTAATAAAGGTTAATTGAAACCTTTTAGGACATCCACAAACCATGGTTGTCACCTAGCAGCAAGTCACGGTTATCCGAGCTAAATGAGACGTTGTGACAGAACCTATTCAAATTGGAATGACCGTGCAATTGAATCCTTCCCTTATGTCAATACTCCTTATTCACATTATTAGATCATGGAATCCGATTGTCAATATCCTAATGTGAATCATTCCTTTTATATGATTATCTTGGTAAGATTAGAAGACTTCTTCTTTCAAGTCTTATCCACTACTTTGCGAAGAGGTTTGACCAATCATATCTTGGAGTATTCTCTCTCCTTTACTGAGAGTAGAGATTCCTTGTTGTACATTCATTTGCTTCCATAACTCTATTGAGAATCCTGATGAGCACCTTTAAGCTATGCCGAATTCAGCATGACCGTATAGTGCCTTCAAAGATTAACAACATAGCCACAAAACATTTATGATGCCTTAAGTCTAAGGATTAGTTTGCACCATTGCAATTTATGAGTTCCAGCTTGACATGTGAGTAAAGACTTCCATGCTGTAACTCATGTGTTGGATCGCGTTCAGTGTACTTGTTCTTCTACAAGAACCTACACACATATTGATGTGTCTCCACACTTAATGACTTGAGACATTGCCATTCCCTACATATAGAGACGATATTGTGTGTATTGGTCTTTGCGGAATATTGATGCCCAATCAATATTTCTCCGACCAGGAACATATTCAGGATTTAGGGATGATGAGAAGCCTCCATGTATGCAATCTCATTACCTAGCTCTCATATCCATTTGTGTATTCTTTGGATTATGGTTGTTCTACATATTGAAAGATAATATAGGATGATTTAATGTATAAAACAACCTTTCTTGCCCATTGATAACATAATATGTATTTTATCAAAGATGTCCTTAACTCTAACTATTACATAATTAGTTGGCTTTAAGGGCATATTTCTAACAAGAACTCATTTGTGTGTACCCAAGAATGAGGCCTTCCACGGGAGTTAGTGTAGGACTCTCATGTATTGGAGTGAGGTTGGTGAGAGAAAACTGGAGAAGCTAAAGTTTGTTTAGAGGACAGTAGAAAAAGTGAGAGTGATCAGTCAAAAATCTAAAACAACACAATACTGACAGAAGGGTTATGCCAACAACTGGTCCAAGGATTTTGAATTTGCAGTTGATGATTGGGTGTTCTTGAAATTATCTCCTTGGAAAGTATGATGAGGTTCGAGAAACGTGAGAAGTTAAGTTGCCTTGCCTTCAAACTATCTCGGATCCATGATGTTTTTCATGTATCCATGTTACGGAAGTACATACCCGACCTTTTTCATGTCTTTGGAATCTCAACTGATGAGTTGAGAGAAGATTTAACTTAGAGGAGCTTGTGCAGATTCTAGATTTCAATGAGCAAGTGTTGCGCTCTAGAACCATTCTTGTAGTGAAGGTGTTGTAGATGAGTCAAACTGTAGAAGGGACCACTTGGGAACTCGAAGAGCATATGCGGGCCCAGTATGCATACCTCTTTGAATGGAAAGAATAAAATTTCAAGGATGAAATTTTTATAATGAGGATAGATTGTAACACCCCAGCCCAACAAATTGTTTCTAATTAATTATTTAATTGTGTAATTACATTTTTGCCCTTGGGAGTAGGGGCACTTTAGTCATTTTTGTTTGGAAAGGAATTCGGGGAATTGAGTAGCACCATTGTGTAGAGCTTGTTAATATCAGTTCTTAGCCAGGCAACATGCTCAATTCCGATTTAAAATGAAGAAGTTATGATCTACGGAAGTGCAGTGGCACAACCGTAAATATCTGGAATTTCTCTATCTCCTCGTTCGTGTGACCCTCTCCTCCTTTGCAAAACAGACCGGCCTGTTTGGCCAATGTTTTCTCCTCCGTCCGGCCACAGCCGATTACGCCACAACCCACAAAACGTTCGTCTCTTCCTCCTCTACATGTCCATACTCGTTTCCACCTTCAAAACTCCAAGATTAGTCGCGATTTTGGACTGGAACTAGGGCTGGGCATCTATACCGTATATACCGAAACTGTATCAATACCGTATCATACCATACCATTTTATACCGTACCGTACGACCACCGAATTAATACGGTATCATACCGTACCGTACCAATCTTGTATGACACAGGTGCGGTACCATATATTAGCCACCGTTTGCCACCGTACCATACCGAATAGTAACAAAAACAAAAATATACGCGAGTTTTTCACTCCCGACTCGATCTCTCACCCAGACTCTCGAACTCTCCTCCCACTCCCAGCCAGCTCTCTCTTTCTCTCAAACTCTCGATCTTTCTCAGTCCCCCTCGATCGATCGAACCAGGCCAAACCTTCTGAAGCTCATCTCATCCAGCCAGAAGCCAGAAGCCCAACTTTATCGATATAGACCTCATCTCATCCTCTCTCGACAGAGAACTCACCCTCTCTCTCTCTCTCTCTCTCTCTCTCTCTCTCTCTCTCTCTCTCTCTCTCTCTCTCTCTCTCTCTCTCTCTCTCTCTCTCTCTCTCTCTCTCTCTCTCTCTCTCTCTCTCTCTCTCTCTCTCTCTCTCTCTCTCTCTCTCTCTCTCTCTCTCTCTCTCTCTCTCTCTCTCTCTCTCTCTCTCTCTCTCTCTCTCTCTCTCTCTCTCTCTCTCTCTCTCTCTCTCTCTCCCAAAGCAAAGCGACCTCGCCCTCTCTCTTTCCCTGAAATTCTAACCTAACCCCATCGAATTTCATACAAAATTTGTGATAGCTCTGGATGATTTTAAGGTAAAGCTACTATATCTGGTTTGAATGTATGAAAGGAAAGAACTTTTTCGGTAGTTTGATTTTTTTGGTAGATTAGGGTTTTTGATTTTTTGGTTTTTTTTTTAAATTAACACTATTTGTTTATTATTATTTTTAATTTACAGTTGTTTAGCATCCCTACTGCTGTACTTTGAAGGGTTTCGATTATTTGGCTTCAATGGAGGTACGATAATTATGTTTTTGATATGTTGATCTCTGCAGTTGTGGTTTGAAGGATCTACTGTTGTGCTTTGAGGATCTGTTTAAATGAATTTGTATCTATTTTATTTTATTCAAATATTTTGGACTCATAATTTGCTTCTCTGTTTTTTTGCTTGCATTACCCTTTATATTTGAATATGTTTATTTGAGATATACATATATATATATATATATATATATATATATATATATATATATATATATATATATGTATATGTCCTGTTTTGCTTCTGTGGATTATTAATCTTGAATTTGTTTAAATGCATCTGTATGAATATGTTATGAATATTGGTTTAAGTTGCTTTGAATCCTTACACTTTCGTAATGAATCTGTTACTGAAATTACCAATATGTTAATATGAAGCTCTTTTGAAATGATTTGTTTAATGTTGGTAGGTTTTTTATTTCTCTACTTGTATCTTTATAATGATTTGTTAATAGTGGTTTGGTTGCTTTGTTTTGATGCAGGATCTGAATTTTTGTATGGGTTGTAATAAGTATAATTTTGATTTCTTACTCTCTGTATTTTTTGTAATGTGCCTTAACATCTTAAGATGCTCTATTTTCTTCCCTTGGGCTTGCTATTTATTCAATAAAATGATGAATTTGTTGATGGATATTGATTTGGTTGATTAGGATTTGGATTTTGAATTTGTTGAATCTTTCAATCTTTGGTGAATGAATAGGTTGAATATTCAAATTGGTTCATTTTTGAGTTGTGTCATTTTGATACCGAAATGGTACCGTACCATACCGATACCAATTTGGTACGGTACCAACTTTGGCAAACCATAATCCCATACCTTACCATACCGGTTTTAATTTCCAGTATCAGTAGCGGTACGAGCCCAATACCGTACCGTGCCCACCCCGAACTGGAACCGAGCGAAACCCTCGTTCGTTGCTAGTGGTGTTCGTGCGATTTCTGGCGATTCCAGCGGCCAACATCATCAAACCAGGTACGAAACTTTATCCTCTCATCGTGCTCTACCTGTTTATGTGCTTGGTTTGGGTTAATTTTGAGGTTTTATAGATTGTTTCTAACCCCCAATTATGCCAACGGTTTCGGATTCGTTTCGACTAGTTCCGGTCCCTTTTTGGTGTGGTCCAAGAACCAAAAATACTCCTCTAGTTGTGCTTGATCTGTTGGTATAGGTATTGTAGGGTGTTTCAAGAAATTTCCATTGCCGGAAATTTCTCAAGACACCCATTTGCTGTGGGCGGCGAGTGGGCCATTGTGTGTCAGCCCATTATGTTATAAAACACTCACCATGTCGTCCTAAGCACGACTGTATGCTCGGATTTGGAATTGGTTGTCGTTTGACTATCGAACAGATATTGCGCCTATTATGCGATATCCGGGTTCGATAGGTTCAGACCGTTCGATTGGTTCCAATTTCAATTATGTTGTTAACAGTACCACTAGGATCGTGTAGGAATTTTCAGATCGGAAATTGGAGGTCATGGTTCCCGCGGTCCCAATGGACCAATATGGAAAGTTTGACTGCTCGGTTGACCATGAGTCTTCCGGGACTGTCTCATCCTTCGAGAAGTACTAGAATGATCCTATAAACATTCTTAAAGGTTGTGCACACTTCTAGACCCGGGAACTAGAGTTTTGAGTTAAAGTTCATTGTTGGGTACGTTTCTTAATTAAGTCTGTTTGTTCTTTCGAATAGGTACCCCCACTTTGCGTACTACAAAGGAAGAGCCCTCTTAGAGTTGAGCAACATTGGACTTGTTGTGAGTGGACTTTGTTTTCAAATGAATATTATTTTCATATTGGCAATTGTATGCATAACTGTGTTTTGGTCGGGTTTGAAATGTGATTTGATTGGAAATTGGTTTATTTTGGGTTAATGAGATTATGGGATTTCCAGGGATTATTATTTATTTATTTATTATTATTCAAGTATATGGATTTGGGTTTCGGACTATGGTGATGTTGGATTTGGGATTTTGGTTATGTTTATGAAATTTGGATATATTTTGGGATATGAGATTTATGTGGTTGCACACCATTTGTTGTACCTTCCTCTGGTTCGTGATGGAAAGAATGATGGAAATATGGAAAAGAATTAAAGTTGGTCTTTGGAACCCATCAAGGCGCACATATACTTTTTAGGAGATGTGTCAGGATGTTAGTCTAAGCGTATGACTGGATTCAGCCCCACGTGAGATGCAAGTCCCAGTGTGTGTGCTAGGGAGCAACTGTAATAACCCAAACCTTAATTATTATTTAATTAATAATTTAATAGAGGAAAAGACCAAACTACCCTCAGAATATTTTATTAAGTTTTAAGTTGACTTTTTGACAGGGAAATAATTCTGGAAATCTACTTGTACCGTTGAGTAGAGCGCGACGAAACGAGCCTGTAGACACGTAGTGGACTCAAATCGGACTTGTAACGAGGAAAATACGAGCAAAAATAGTTGAGGGGCAAGTTGGTAATTTGACAAGTTAGAATTTTTTTAAAAATCTGTTTCTCTCTCTCTCTCCCCACTCTCTTCTTCCTCGCGACAACCCCCCTTGCTTTCACATCCAGCTGCACCTCCAAACCTCCATAACCACCTAGCCACACCGCCAACCACCACCGGATCAGACCCAACTCGACCGGCGTGACCTCCGCAGCCCAGCCCCGACCTTCCCCGCAGTCTAGCCGCCACGATCTCGCCGGAAAAACCAGAAAATCCCGCCGATTTTGACAGGATTTCATCGCCTCCGTTCGTTGTCATCCGGCCACCAAATCGGACGAATTAGGTATGAATTTCTAGCTATTTTTCACGATCTAGCTGATGGTTGGGTAGGTTTTCAGAGATTTTGAAGTTTGATAGGTTGATTTTGGATTTGAAGTTCTGCCGGTTTTGAGAGCTCGATTTCAGCCACTTCCAGCAACTTTTTGGCCATAGTCCAAGAACAAAATTGGTTCCAAATTAGGTGTTTTACCTAGGCTAGGAGTTTGGGCCTGCGGTTTGGAGAAAATCCGGCCACCGGAAATTGTTGTACACACCCACGCGTTGCCGGCGCGTGAGCCATGTGTCAGGGACCATTCTTGGTCCTAGAATGATCCTCGTGTCCACAGGAGCACGTAGGGATTTACGGATCTCAATTTGGATAACGTTTGAACCCCGAACGGATCCCGCATATTGTGCAATTTCCAGGTTCAATGCGTTTGGACTGTTTGATCATAATCAAAGTGGAGTATGTTGATCTAAGCATTTTCAGGAACGTGTAGGATTCGACGGATAGTGAATCGGAGTCACAGATACTCCGAAAAGGCCAGCCCTAGGGCTAGAATTACGAAAAATCATTTGCCCGTCCGATCGTGCGATCGTGAGCAATCCGACCATCCGATCGAGACCAAACACCCGGGACATGTGTCCTACGTATATTGGAACCCCCAGGAACGTTTGGATCAGAAAGTGGAGGTTGTGGACCCCACGGGGTCCGGGGTTGACTTTTCGGAACTTTATCGCTTTTGAGTCCCGATTTTTCGGAACTTTATTGCTTTTAAGTCATGCCCGTTGAGAGAAAAGCTAATGTGGGCATAGGAATGACCTTTTAATTGATGCATGCACTTTTAGGAGCTGGGGGTTAGGGTTTTTAATTTAATATTATATTATTGAGCATATTTATTAATAAAATATTATGATGTTTATTCAGGCACCCGGGCATTAGGTGACCCGCAGGAGGGACCTTCAAAGGGTCCAACTAGCTCAGAGCATTGTGAGTGGACCTTTTTGTTTTCATAAATGAATTTATGCAATTTAATCTCATTATTTGATCTTGAATGAGTTTATTCATTGATCAGAGTTTTAATAGCCTGATTTATCGCTTTTTATATGTTTTATTTTTGTATTTTATATGCTGCCAAGTTGAGAGTGCCTAGAGATTTTGGCATACTAGAATTTTAGATAATTAACAGATAAAATGGCAGCAGAGTTAACGGATAAATAAGAATTCATTTAATTTCCCATTAACTTTTCTGGACCTATATTTTCTTAGAAACCACCATAGGTACCCAAGAGTAATAGAGGTTGCCTTTGGTTTATGTGTGTTGCCTACGGATTAAATGGTTGCCTTCGGTTTATTAGTTGCCTTCAGATATGTCAGCATGCTTGACAATGCCCCACGGGATACGGGGACGCCCGAACCGTGTGGTGCGAGATTGCGGATTAGGTTGACCAAGTGTCCCCTGAATCCTGCGAGATTGCGAATCAGGTTGACCAAGTGTCCCCTGAATCCTGTGAGATTACAATTTGGGTTGACTTCGCGTCACCGAGACCTGCGAGAATGTGTCACTCCGGTGGCATGAGAATGGAATTGACGGATTATAAAGGAATTGACGAAAATTAAAGGAATTGACGGATTATAAGGAATTGATGGAATAATAAATCGGTACCCTAGGTGGTTGATTAAAGTGGTTTCAATGCTTTCAAGAAATTAATGTTTGATCAATTGTGTGATTGACTCTATAGATATAAATATGAATGCATTGATTTCAGTACGAGTATATATATAAGAAATGATTTAGTTTTATAACTGCTTTTACAGAGGGGTTAGTATGTTCATATGCTATTTTCTAAAACTTTGTTTTTGGTCCACTCACCCTTTTAATGTTTTGCGCCCCCAGGCAGTAAGCGTGCACAGTGAGCCACCACCGGGCCGAGTCCATCTTCCGCCACATCCCTTGACAACATAGGGTCATGTATAATTACTTTATACTTGTAATCTTTTGTGTAGAGCTCTGATATTGCCCTAGAACGTTTGTTGAATGGTTAGAATGTAATATTTGCATGCTGGCAGTTGGTGCGTATATATATTTGCTTGTTGACAGGTGTAGTTCTGGGATTGGTCAAATTTCAGAAGAGACTCTGCCCAATTTTTGGTAGAAGTCAACCCTAATTTTAATTGGTGTTTTGACTAAAAGGGCAATTAGGTCATTTATGCCCCGCATCTACCAGGTGTCGGACAAGTACAGGGTCGGGCTCGGATTCCAAAGTGGAATTTAGGTCAGGTCCTGTCCGCAATAGTCCCCTTGTTGGACTGCTCATCCCTAGCCACATGTATGATGCAGGATCCCGACATGTGGTTGAGAACAAACAGTCCCCAAGTTGGATTGTTTCTCCTAGTACATATCTTGTTGTGGTGAATGTTTGTGCATGTCTATATATGTGTATGTATATGAATACGAGTATATGTGGATTTATTTCCAGGTTGAGGTTTCTTGGGCATGTGCATTGAGAGTACTCTGCACATGTATAAACATTTGAAATGAATTTCGGAATTGAGATGGGATGTTTGGAAATTACTTGGCTTATTGTATTTTTACAAGGGTATGGTTGCAGGAAAAAGGATTTTGGGTTTTGATGATTATATTTTATATTAATGGGTTTACTTTGGTGGTGTTGAATTTACGGTTTTACAATAAAGATTAAATTAACAAGTTTACATTATTTTCTAAAAAGGAGGGGTTATTTATGTTGAATATAAATGTTGTTTAACGCTTGTTTTTGTCCACTCACGTTTTCTGTTTTGCGCCCATAGTTCTAGATAGCTGAGGTCGAGACCACCACATTGAGGCATCATCGATATCCGCTCTGTAGTAGTGTGCTATTGTCAATATGTACATATTATTTTTCCCCGGGTTGTAAACTTAAACTTTAGTTTCTTTGCTTGCTCGTTTTGAGTTTGGGTGGAAGGTATGAAGCCCATTTGAATAGTCTAAACTATTGTGCATGCCTTTACTTTGTGCATGCTAGAAGTTGGGTTTATTCTAGCACTTGTTTGCAAGTACTGTAATTAGGAAATGTTCCAATTACAGGGGAGACTTTGCCAAATTTCGGTAGAAGTCGAACCGTCTATCAGTTTAAATTAGGGCTAAAGAACTTTTTGGTAAAGTGAGTTTGGCATTGGTTAGTGTTTGTGCCTAATAAATCACGGCCATGAGCTGGCCGAGGGAACCCCTTTTCTCGGCCCCGGCCCTTGCTCGTAAAAACCAAAACGCAGCGTTTCACCAGGGTAGTTCGCCCTCCTGAAGACAAAAGAGGAAATGCTAAGGCATGATCATCTCGGCCTCAAGCGCAGGCCCAGGCCCAGGCCAGGCAAATTCCGGCCAAAGCATTAAAGGCAAATCATCACGTGACAACAGGGTCCCAGGCTTCATTTAATGAAGTAGTGCCTGTTTAATGCAGCAAACCCACTGGCCACAAATAAGCATTTAATGCATGAGGGAAGGTGGGAAGTGACTGGAGTCAGGATTTGGTGATGAGAATCAGAGTGATTAGACATGGACATTCTCACAAGAATTCTGACAGCTTGAGATGTTAGCTCACCAGCTATCCAGGCCATAAATGCGTCTCCACGGCCAGAAGCTCAGAACCCACGATCAAGAACGGCGGCCGAGATTCACCAGGATTTATGGGGTCACACCACCATGCTTCACGATCCCAAATGTCGATTAGACTGCCCACTTGCTCTAATCAGGCTCCACCATGCAGATTTTCA
>NW_018921480.1:206086-245347 GCF_002207925.1 Prunus avium
GATTTCTGGGGTCACACCACCATACTTCACGATCCCAAATGTCGATTAGACTGCCCACTTGCTCTAATCAGGCTCCACCATGCAGATTTTCAGCCTCGATTACTCCTCCAGGAACTCTTCCTATAAATACCAGGCTCAAACTACATTCAAAGGGTTCAACACCAAAACAAAGCCTCCCACGGAGCAACTTATTTTTTCCTGTAATGCACTTTCAATATCTTTACTTGCTTTCCTAGGAGTAGTGTTAGGTTGTAAGGAAAATCCATTCATCAATATATCATACGACCCTTGACTTTCTAGGTGCCGGAGCACCATCCTTGTTGTTCTTTCACTCACCCCATATATCACACGACCGCCGCTCCCTGAGCAGCGCGCCGGAGCACCGCCCAAAACCCGCCACCAACACCATCACTCAACGGCCGTGTAGTTCAGGCCGTGAACCTAACGGCCGAGACCAGTTCCTCTCTCGGCTACAATCGTTTGATTAGAAGACGAGTTCAAACAGGTGCACCACCTACCCATCCAATACTCATCAACAACTCGACGCACGGTAGACCGTGCTGGCACGCCCGCGCACAACCACACCACACCCAAAAGCAGAAAACCGCGTGTCAACGCACGTCCCCTCGGCCCGGAACTCCAGGCCGTGAGATTTGCGCGGCAGACAGTTAGATGCTGGATGGGAATCAGGATTCCTCATGGATTTCAAGGGGGAATCCGGGGTGGGTCTTTTCACTTTTACAGAACCACACATTGCTTATCCTATGAATATTATCTTGATTGTGAAATCTAAACCTTTTAGAAATCATTCTTGTTATCAAATTTATCTAATACTTTGATTCTTAAATAGAATCACATCTCAATATCCTAAACAATCAATGTAAGAACATTTTCATACATTCATCTCATAAAGCATATAGAGTCAAGCATCATATTACCATAATACGAATAGTCATATATAAACTATGCTAATGGTTATGTCAAACGAACCATAAAGTTATCTTCTAAAACATGAAGATAACAAATAAGTACTTTATACATCCCAAAATAAAACAAATAAACTTAATAAGTTCATAGGTTCTAAAAGACCTCCATAAACAAAAAGTAACATGCTTATCAATTCCAAATCCTAACACGCTTCATCATCCATGAGCTTCCTACTTGTTCCTTGCCTCTGCAGCAACATGACCTACAATAAATCATTTGTTTGTTAGAGTCAAGTAAGGTATAAACATTTGTTTAGAATTTACTGGCAAAGTGAACTGTACCTTCAGCTTTATTGCCCATTAGGCTACCTAAATAAGCCCGACAGTTCCTCTTCAAATGTCTAGCTTTCCCACAATGGAAACATGGTCCTTTCGCCTCTTTGTCTTCTTGTTGCTGCTTCTTCTTGACACATTCCTTGGGTTTGAGAGGAGGGTTCCCTTTCTTATTCTTGTTGGCCTTGAATTTGCCTTTACCTTTCTGATTAGGCTTAGAAGAAGTTGATCCCTTCTCAAAAACAATTATTGTCTCATTCCACCTTTCCCTCTTGAAGGTCTTTTCAGCAGTTACACACATATTCAGTAGCTCTAAGAAAGTGTGCTCTGTCTTCCCCATATTGTAGTTCATGACAAACTGGGATAAGGAATCGAAAAGGGACGCAAGGAAGATGTCGGTGGTCAAACTAGCGTCCAATGGACTGTTAAGTCTTTCTAGCTGCTCAATGAGTCCAATCATCTTCAGTCCATGTTCGTGAACTGGAGCTCCCTTGACCATCTTGGTTCTCATAAGCTCACTCACAGTGCTGAAGCATCTATTGCGCATACCTTCTCCATAAAGCTCTCAAAGATGGAATATCATGTCAGCATCATGGATCATAGCCTTCTCCATAAAGCTCTCGAAGATGGAATATCATGTTAGCGTCATGGATCATAGTCTCATGTTGTCTCTAGAGCTCCTCATTCATGAAAGCCAGAATGTAGCACTTGGCCTGACAGTCATCATTCACATGCTTGTCATACTTAGCACGCACTTCCTCTTAAGCGTCTTCACCAGGAGGCTCTATGTCAAGAGCTTGTTGCAGTACATAAGCAATCTTTTCAATAGTCATGAATATCTTGAGATTGCAGTACCATGTTGGAAAGCTGTGGCCCTCTAGACAATGTTTGTCCATGATTTTGGCGAATGCAGTTCCAGACATATCTACAAATACATATAGCTAAGTATTATATTGATTTTAGATTTACCATTGACTCGGGCCTTTAAGTCAATTGGTACCTCCCACTATTTTTGGCAAATTCCATATCCCTCAAGATGGAATCTGAGAGTTTTGGTTAAAACTCTTAGTGGGATAGAAGGCTCGCTATTATCCGGATCACCGCACCATAATAGGATCTAAGGATTCTACAAATAATAAAGAGAAGGCCCTCTTGCCTATTCACATCTTCATGTGATTACCCATTTTATTCGGCCTCTAGCAAACGTGAACTCCCGAATATTATCATGAAGTCCCATTGTACTAGTTAAGTCTTAGCCTACTATGCTTGCTTAGTATAAGGTTTCAAACACAAAGCTCATCATAATAGAATGTTGGCCATGTTTGTCCCTATCTTCGCAACATCAAATGCATGAAATGGATTCCTCTTAAACATGAATACTACGCATTTGGCCCCTCCATATCTGAGGCGAGCCTTTATTTACAAGGGTCATGTCTATTTGGAATCCACCATGGTGGAAGGCCACACAAAGGACATAAAAAATGCCTTTCATTTATCGACTTAATGTTAGCAATTGATTGAGGGAGTTTTGGATCTCATTTTTAATCTTGTTTAAACAATTTAATCAATGTGACAACATATTGTATTAGGACAACTATTACTCCATTAAACATATTAATAGTTACACTATACTCCCACTATTTAGGGGAGTGTATTCAATTGAGATTTTAAAAGACTATTTTGGGATAAATAAGTCTTGTGGTATTCAATTAAGACTTTTAATAATCTAAACAAGTCTTGTGGGATTCCATTAAGACTATTAGGATTTTTAAAAGAGAGTGTCCAAATCTAGTGTTATTCAATTAAGACTTTAAACATGTAACAAAAAGTCCTTTGATATTCAAAAACTTGCTAATTTCGAAGGATTGTTTTTAAATGTAGAAGTGTGTGAGACTTTTTAGTGGGAGGTATAAATACCAAACCCTATCTCAAATCCCACCCTAACCCATCAGAATTTTCACGTGAGATTTTTTTTGTCTGCTAGAGAAGATGAACAAACATACATTGAGCTCTTCGTGAACAAGGTACTTCTTCCTTCAAATCATGTTGTGCTAATCTTCTTACCTTGTTGTATTATTTATGATTAGTAAGGTACAAATAGATGTTGTCGTATATTGTCTATTTGCTATATGCCATGGGTTTGATTCTTTATGAAACTATGGCCTCTCTCAAGGATGTTGGAGGTCCAATTTTTATTTTTTACCCAAAAATAAAGTGGGGTTGTTTTCTCCACATCGATTCATATCTGCTTGCCGATACATAGCTCGTTGTTGTGATTTTTTCTTGTAATACCCAATCTGTTTTCTTTTCAACAAAATGATGTATTCCATAGTTATTTTCTGTTTGCAATATTGGTTAGGAATTTATGGCTTGTTGTGTCATGGTTATTTGGTCTGCAACATGTTCATTTTTTATGGCTAAATAGTATCATAATTGGCTTGACTGTTGAGTGCCTGCCAAGTTCGAAAGCAGAACCATTACAATGTAGTCATGTGATGAAAGATCAGTTAAGTTGTTTTAGAAAATGTGTTGTTATTGGATAAGAACAAGTTTATCAGTTGATATTAGACTGGTGCTGGATGTTTTATTATTACTTCTAACAAGTTTATCAGTTGATATTAGACTGGTGCAGAAAATGATTAAATATCCTTTTCTTGATTGAAATTGCTTTCAAGTATGGCTTCAAAGTGAGGGTTAGTGCGGAAATGGTGCTTGGCACTGGCTTAGTGGCGGCAACAAAGTGGCTCGAACTCATGATGAAAGGGTGGTTTGTACGACGGTATGGCTTCCAACAAGTTCACCATTTCGAGCATGCATGGCTTCTCTCCTACAATCTCTATCTCATGAACCAAACTTGCTTCAAGTGGATATTGTGGGTAGTACGCTATGAATTGTCATCGAACAACATGGTCTATTGCCTATAAGCAGAAACAATATTCTCAATCAATGGGGTACTTGGTTGCATCAAAAACCTTGAATTCCATGGTTGCATTAAAAACCTTGAATTCCACCTCTTGATTGGCTTCTCGTAGGATTAAAGAACCTTTTTCTACGTCAATTATCATTCTTCTCGTAATGAGGAACGGGCAGCCCAAAATAATCAGAGTGTTGACATCCTCTAACATATCCAAGACTAAGAAATCAGTTGGGAATATGAATTTATCCACCTTCACTAATACAACTTGAAGAATGCCATGAGGATATGTAAGTGATCTATCCGCCATCTGCAAAGAAATAGTAGTTTTCTTAGTTTCCCCCAAATCAATTCGTTTAGCTATAGACAATGGCATTAAATTTATACTAGAACCTTGTAATACACCGAAAAATTTAAGGTGGATTTTCATATTTTAGTGAAAAATAATATAATGGTGGAGAAGATTATGGGTATTTTATCAAAAGATTTTGGATTGAGATTATTAAATTAAGTATGTTTAATTTGAAGTTGGACAAAAATGACCCAAAAATACCCCTATGTGTGAAAGATTACCAAAATACCCTTGTTGATAATAACCACACAAAAAAGAAAAAAAAAAGAAAAAGAAAAGAAAAGAAGAAGCAACGTGGAAGCCAAACATTCATCTTTCCCTTCATTGTTCCCCCATTCCCTCTTTCCTTCTCTTCAAAAATCTGATTTTGGGATGAGTTGTAAACCTTTGGGTAGATGAGTCACCTAGTCTAGGCTAAGAAAATTAATGGCATGAACTAAAGATAAGTTTGGGATGAAAGAGATGAAATTTGGGTGAGGAAGAAAGGAGAAAATAGGAGGAAGAGAAGAAAAGAGTTTCTAAGGTGAGTCAATTTCGAAATTTCTGGTTTTAACCTTGTGGTTGTGTGATTTTAATCTCTTAAAGAATGATTTGAGTCATATGAGTGTTAGGAAGATTGAATTGGAAGATATTGAATCTCTATTTTCGGGTTGGGTGGATAGAGTAATTTTTCAAGTGTGGGTGTTGTTGATTTTGGTTTCATTTTGAGTGTTTGATGAGTTCTAAGGATAGGTATGAATTTTAGAAGAGTTTTAGAAGCCTTAGGGACCACTTGGGGTGTTAGAATGGTTGAAAACAACTTTGAACAAAATCTGGAAAATATCATTTCTGGAAATTTGCAGTCTGCGAGCCTCACTTTGGCTCTATGTTTCTCCTAATACTTTGAGTTTTTGAGGAATCCATTTGTTGGGTTTTAAACTAGACTTATCAAGGAACAAAACACAATTGGTTTCGTCGAATTTGGCTGAGTTTTGATAGGTTGAACACTTGTGCAAAGTTTGGAGAAAATTCTGTTTTCTGCAGAAAAACCAGCCACGAGCCCAACTTTGGAGCTGGTTTTCTCCTTCGTTTTAGATCCGTTTTCAGTGTGGTTTGTTAGAAACTAGAGGTATTACGCTTCAAAACCATTATAAGTTTGCTCATTTTCGTTGACGTTTGGTTGGTCAAAATGCCTCACAAAATCTGGGATTAAATCTGAAAAACAGGGGAAGTTGCAGGATTTCTTTTTGAAGACGATGAACAGTAACCGGAGCAAGCCCACTCGCGGCTCCAGCAAGTGGCGGCGCATGGCGGCTGTTCCGTCAGCCTCCAACGCCATATTTTTAGTCCATTCGACTCGATTTTTCGATCCGAGTCCGATGGTATATATTTTGAGTCAATCCGAGGTAGTGCAAAGTATGAGTTGTTGTGGGGCCCACAGGACCCAAATTGTAACTTTTGGATAACGGGTGTCGTTGGCCTTGTTTCGGTGTGGATAACGGGTGTCGTTGGCCTTGTTTCGGTGTTGACAGGGCATAGGACAAAGTTTTAGATTATATTGGACGAGATTTGGCCGCTTTGGACCCCGGGTTGGTCCTAGGGGCATTTTCGTCATTTTCACGCATAATCTTTGAAATGCGCAAGGTTGAGGTTGGTCTTAGGTGAAATAGCGTGAAGATTGCTCAATAATAATTTGGATTTGAATTTGTTTAGGAATTGGATCAAAAGTGTTGATTCGACAACTCCAAGAACTTCCGAAGGGTAAAATTGGTACTTTAGCTAGCTGGACTTGAGGTAGGGTTTCCTGATTCCCCAATGATTAGACTATATCACTTTTAATCTTGGTGATTATACATAGTACTATAAATATGAATATTATTGTTGCATTGCTCGGTGAATACTATTTGATATTATGTGAATATTATTGTTGATGTTTCTCCGTGGATATTATTTGACGTTGAGTGAATATTATTATACATGTGATTAAGCCTGGAATATTATTGTTATTATCTATATTATTATTCTGCAGAGATAAATGATGTTTGCGTTGCATTACATATGCATCATAAAGACAGTGGTGTTTGGGGTGTGTGTGTGTGTCATTTGAGGTATATCTAAGGGGTGGGAGAAGGCCTTAGATATATCTAAGTAAATAAAATGTGTAGTATATTCAGGTGACGGGAGCAGAGCTTGAATATATTGAGGTGATGGGAGTAGGGCCTCTAATGATAAGTGAAAGTTGAGAAATTCGTAAACAAAAGAAAAATGGGTTAAGGGACGGATGGGCGCTAGTTCATATTTTAGGGTATTTGGAGCCACCGTGGTAAAACGCATGGTATGGGACATGCAGGCTTGTTGCCCTAGGATATGAATTAGTGGGATTAGAAGGGAGTGAGTTCATGGCATCACCGCATATGCAAATTTATTTATCTTGTATGATTTCATAATTTGTATATCTTGTGTTGTTTGATGCATAACACCTTGATTAACTGTGATAGCTGACTTTGAGGGGTTTGACGGTACTCTACTGGTACCCTAATAGATTGTGCAGGATTAAAGAAGAAGTTTGAGGAAGCGGGTTCAACTAAGCTATTGTTGATTTGTGTAATTAATATTTGTAAGTAGTCAACCGTTTGTTAAAGATCTTAGTGTGTAGTTAATTACGAGCTACTGCGACTCTGATTTTGTAATGTTAAGTAAATTTGTAGTAATTGTGGCTCTTTTTCTCATCATATCATTGTTGTAGGATTTTACTCTTATGACTATGGTATGACTCACACCATGATTCGGGAATATTCTTTAGTTTCGAATCGTGGCGTGACAAACCTAGATCACATAATGCTCTTTGAAAAGAAATAGTGCCAATGGTGCAAGCCATAGAAAAACTCCGTGGATCCTTTTGCTTAGGTGGTAGTTGTCTTTGTATGGTAGTGCTACACTCCTCCGTAAATTTCACTATTTCTCTAACATCCAAATGTATCTTTTTGCTTAAGATGTCCTTGAGGAACTTTCCATAACTCAGCATTCGCTCTAGCACTTTACCAAATGAAATGGTAAATTGCAATTTCTTGAAAATTTCAAGAAATTTGGAGAACTGGGCATCCTTCTTATTTTTCTTCAGGCATTGCGGAAAAGGAATCGGCAGAACATAGGATTTTGGAGTGAGATTTGTGGATGTTTTCTACTCAATTTTAACAGAAAAATCTAATGTTGTTGTTGCTGAATTTCCGGTGGGGCTGGCAGCAGGTAGGCTATTTTCATTTGTTTTTTCCATAGTTTTCATATGCTACTGGTTTTTTATGGGCCTCCAATTTCGGAGTTTAATTTCCTTCGCATGTTCTTGATTTTTCGAATGAACCTCAAATTAGCAAGGCAAAACTCCTCTTTCTCTTACCGTGAGTGCGTTAGCCAATTGACCCATTTTAACTTCTAAATTTCCAATGGAAGCAGCTTGATTTTGTAAGGTCATCTCCGTCTTACTCATGAATTGATTTGTATTTATGGCGAGCTGTCACTACTACAATTTTGTTAAACTACGACACCCAAAAAACGACCCTTTATATAAAAACTATCGTGGTGTTTTAAAAGACGACGAATGTTATAAAACCGTCGTGGTAAGGTACCTAATACACCAATGTGTTGGGCTGATTTTTAAAAGGGTCATGCTAGGGAGACCAACTTGGGATACCAGCTTGTGTACCAACTCTCTAATAGAGGTGGAGCCCACCAATACAATGAGTCCCACCCTCTATTAGAGAGAGTTGGTACACAAGTTGGTATCCCAAGTTAGTCTCCCTAGCATTTTCCTTTTTAAAATTACGACAATACCTTATTAGGACCGTCGTGTTTTTAGGAGGCGCTAAACAAAAATTCACTTTAAGTTCGAGAGCGCAGAACTTTTTAGAAAACCCTCGCTCGCTCAAAACACCATATTATCTCAAATTCTCTCATTAACCTTTCAGAAAACCCTCCCTCACACATCTCCCTCTCGCTGTCCACTGAACTAGCCGAGATCGCCATCTCCGTCACGCTATTTAGGACACCGAGTTCACCAAGATCGCCATCTCCATCGCACCATTCAATCCACCAAGCTTGCCCCGTTCACCATGTCCACCCTCGTCGTGACCATTTTGAAGCCCCCAAATGGATTCCCATCTTCCATTTTACGAGCTTTAGATTAGATCTTCTTCCTCGTTGACCAGAAAGGTACGAAGCTACTTTTCTAGGGTTAGCTTAGGATTCTTCTGATTTGATTTCAATTTTTATTTTTTCTTGTTTATGATGGTTGTTTGTCTGAGATATAGGGCTACGATTTGTTTGTTATTTAATTTCAGTGCGTATTGATGTATGTTTTTGTGGTTGGATCTGACTTGATTTAAGCTGTATATAGTTCAGTGGTTGCATTTTTTAACCTTTTTGCTTTTATTTTGTTCAGAAATTCTAGTTCATATGTTGTTTTGTACCTTTTAGTGTTTTATTGTTGAGTTGCAAGGCCTGGAAAGTGGCCCTGGTTTTAAGATTATGTAATTAGATGAGTTTCTTGTTTGGCTTGAAATCCTAACCATGATTTTGGGAGGATAAACATGTGTAAAAAAAAACGAGATTATGATAAGACTATCCATTTGTGTAAAATAATTGGTACTAAATGGGGCTCTGTTTAGAACTCACAGATAATCTTAAATTTAACTTGGGTTTTGAATTTCTCTTGTGTTTGCAATTGAATTTCTTGTTTTTATTTATGGATGTGCCTTGTGCAGGTTTTACATTTGCAGAAAGTCGACGCTTATGTCAACACTATCCATGAACTCTCAGTTGTAATGTCAATTGATTTCTCTAAATCAGTCAATGAAGTCCACCCAAGCTTGAGTGATCACTCCTCTGCTCATTCCAAGAACTCTCAGGTTTTACATTTGACTTACCATTTGGCTCTCATTCTGACTGTCTAATTTGTTAATTTGGCATCTGCAAATTTGCTAAAATCGTCGTCTGTGAAGTAATTAGGCAATTACATAACTAGATACTTGCTGTATTTGTTAAATCAACTCCTGTTTCTGCTTTTCCCCCATCAAGTTGAAACCATGGTTGATTGTCTTATTGCATTCCCCATGGTACATCAGCTACAAATATCATTACATGGAATTCAACAAGTAGTTTTCTAATGTGTAATTTCTGATTTAATAAAATCTCTGCTCCCTGAAACCAATAAAGAAAAAGTTCTGTTGGTTAAAAAATTCCTAAGCTCCTCTGGCTTTTGTGGATCAACTGAATTGGTATGAGTAAATGAAATTTTGTAGGAAAATATTCCTAAATAGTTGTGATGACAAATGATACTGAAAGCACACACTATTTTGGCATTTGTACTTTAACTATCTTCAGCATTGGAGCATGAGTATCTGGTTTTTTATTTGGCACCATATGGATTCAATTGTTAGACTTATAGTCTGAATTCAATGTTATTATCTCCCTTGTTTCACTTGTATATGTTTAGCTAGTACTGGAATAGTTTATGTGAGGTGGATGGGGTACGAATTATGGTCTAAGCTTTAGATAAGCTAACTTTTCTAGCTGCTGCTTTTTCTCTAGTTATAATTGTGTAGGCACCCAGTTAGGCCAAGTCATTTCCTTATCTACTGTAACGATCTGCTAAAGTGATGTAACTTTGGAAGTTATGGTTAGATTTTCTTCAATTCTGTTGACGTAGGAGTTGTTTATTTCAGGTCCTGGCCCTTAAAGGATCTTATCATTGTGTGATACTTTGGGTGCTATGGAAGCACAAGCACCATCATCTTATACAGGCTTCCTCCAATAACCATGGTATGAATTTTCTGCCACGAGGTACTTGAAATATTCCAAATATGTATACTTATATCTCAATTTTTGGAGTTAGAGAGTATAGCACTCTTACTCCAGGTTGGCATTATTCTATTGATCTATGATTCTCATTGTTTCAAGTTAAGTAATTATATTATGCAGCCCTATATTAATAATCCTTTCATTATTGGTAATGTTATCTGGATTGTATATCTCACTATTAAATTATTTTGGCTTGTTAAGCAGTTTCCTAGGATATGGAAGTGGTAAAAGTTGAAGAAATGCAGAGGAAAATTGGTGATGATGAATGTATAGCTCTGTATGCATATGGAGAACTTGACTTGAAGGATAATTAGGTATAGGAATTTTGGTGTATTATTGTAATTAGGCTTGCAGCTAGCGGCCTTAGAGTACTTTCATTTTTTAGATTTTATTTTTTTCTATTGTACTCTTGATATTCTGTTTATGAAAGAAACAATTTTTGAGTATATATATGTATGGCATGGGTAATAGCATATTTGAGTATATATTTCTGATAACATTTGAAACATGAAAAAAAAAACTAAAATGTAAAATTATGTCAGTTTTATAGTTAATAACCGTCGTCATAGAGTTACTAAACAACAATATTTCAAGAAACTGTCGTCTTTACATTTAATAGACGACGATTTTTAAAACAAACCCGACGTTTTGGATATAATAAACGACGCCTTTACATATAATAGACGACAGTTTTTCTGAAAGAATCGTCGTCTTTACATTAATAGACGACGGTTCTTTCAGAAAAATTGTCGTCTTTACATCTAATAGACGACGGTTCATTTAAAAACTGTCGTCTTTACATGTAATAGACAACGGTTCTTTCAGAAAAACCGTCGTCTTTACATGTAATAGACGACGGTTTTTAAAAGAACCGTCGTCTATTAGATGTCGTAGTTTGACATTAAAAAAGATTACGGTCGATTTAACGACGGTTTGAAAAAGAAAAAGACGACGGTGTTTTCCCGTCGTCTATTTCAATTTTTGTAGTAGTGTGTGTGATTATATCTTCCAAGTTATTTTTCTTGAACATGTGTCGTTCTGTTGGCCATTGTGAATTGTTGGTGCCGAACTCCTCTAATAGCTCATAAGTTTCAGTTTGTGTTTTGCCTATTAAAGCTCCTCAAGTTGCATCGTCGATCATGGATCAATTGGTACGGTTCATTCCATTGTAGAAGGATTGCACTTGTGCAACATCCTGTCCCAAATTTTCAATTTTATTTAAATTCTTTATTGTGAAATTACAATTGTTGCCCTTGGACATAGGGTATTTTGGTCACAATTTGTTCAGGAACTGTTTTGGGAATTCAAGTTGTACTAATACGTAGAGCTCAACGATACGAGTTTGTAGACTGGCAACATGCCCAATTCTGAGTTAACACGAATGAGTTGTGATTTAGAAACGAAAAGGACGTAAAGGTAATTTTGAATTTTTTTTAAAACCCCCGAACCCTAGCACGCTGGGGGATGGGGGTCACTCTCTCCTTCCTCTTTTTCTCTCCCTGAGCTTATTTCTCTCCTCTCGCTGGCGCTGCGCAGGGTCAATGGCGATCGACGTTGTGTTTGTGCCTAATAATTCACGGCCATGAACTGGCCGAAGGAGCCCTTTTTCTCGACCCTAGCACTTTCTCGAGAAGCTAAAATGCAGCGTTTCGCCAGGGTGCTTTGCCTTCCTGAAGACAAAAGAAAAATGCTAAGGCATGATCATCTCGGCCTCGAGTGCAGGCCGAGGCCGAGGCCGAGCAAAATCACGGCCAAAGACATTAAAGGCGAATCATCATGTGACAACAGGGTCCCAGGCTTCATTTAATGAAGTAGTGCCTCTGTTTATTGCAGTAAACCCACTGACCACGAATAAGCATTTAATGCACGAGGGAAGGTGGGAAGTGATTGAAGTCAGGATTTGGTGATGAGGATCAGAGTGATTAGACGTAGAAATTCTCACAAGAATTCTGACAGCTTGAGATATTAGGTCACCAGCTATCAAGGCCATAAATGCGTCTCCACGGCCGGAAGCGCAGAGTCCATGATCAGGGCGGCGGCCGAGATTCACCAGGATTTATGGGGTCACACCACCATACTTCACGATCCCAAATGTCGATTGGACTACCCACTTGCTCTAATCAGGCTCCACCATGCAGATTTTCAGCCTCGATTACTCCTCTAGGAACTCTTCCTATAAATACAAGGCTCAAGCTACATTCAAAGGGTTCAAACACCAAACCAAAGCCTCCCATGGAGCAACTTATTTTTTCCTGTAATGCACTTTCAATATCTTTACTTGCTTTCCTAGGAGTAGTGTTAGACTATAAGGAAAATTCATTCATCAATGTATCATACGACCCTTGATTTTCAAGGCGCCGGAGCACCATCCTTGTTGTTCGTTCACTCACCCCATATATCATACGACCGTCGCTCCCTGAGCAACGCGCCGGAGCACCGCCCAAAACCCACCACCAACACCATCACTCAACGGCCTTGTAGTTTAGGCCGTAAACCTAACAGCCGAGACTAGTTCCTCTCTCGGCTACAATCGTTTGATTAGAAGACGAGTTCAAACAGGCGCACCACTTATCCATCCTACACTCATCAACATCTCGACGCACGGTAGACCGTGCTGGCAAGCCCACGCACAACCGCACCGCACCCAAAAGCAAGAAGCCGCGTGTCAACGGATATCCCCTCGGCCCGGAACTCCAGGCCGTGAGATTTGCGCGGTAGACACGTTGTCGGGTCGTCTTCAGCCATGGGACTAGAACCAACAAAACCTAATTTCCGAGGCCCCTTTTGATATCTCCGATTCGATTTGATTCGAATCCATATTTGAGGACACAATGGGCGATTTCAACCTCTCGCGCTTCATCGTCGCCATTATCCTCTGCGTCATTGTCTCCGTTCCTTTCTCTCAAGCATGTCCATCACATCACTATCACAAATTAGCAGTACCGGTGGATTGCATATTTGTCAATCTTCATAGGATTGCATATTCGAATGAACAAGTTTAGGTTCTGGTTCTGGTGAAATCTGTAAGCTTGAGGTTTGTTTCCTTCTACTTTATGTCTCTCTGTTTGTAGTGTTGCTGATTTGGACATTTTGGTTGGTCAATTTTGTGTTTTGCTTTCTATTATGACGATTAGATTGAGGATTTATGTGGATTTGTTTATGATTGGATTGAAATTTTCTGAAATTTACAGAATTTGATTTACTTGATTTCATGATGGCTTTGCTTTTTGGTTCATTGAGTTATTACTGTGCAGTTTGATAAAAAACTGCAACGCATTTTGTTTTTGTTATTCTTCAACTTATCCTTTCCTGTTCATAGTTTTCAAATTACTACTCTAAAACCCAGTTGCATCTTTTTCCAAAAAGCTGACTTATTGGGTGGAAAACAATCCAATGATTTAATCCTAACGCAAGGTAGACTTTGTATTAACAAATCCAATTTACATTTGGGATTGATCTAAAAGGAAAAAGATCAAAAGAAATTACATAGAGGAAAAATAATATGGCCGAGGGGAAGGGAATTCAGATTCCAAGACTGAACCTTGGAACAGTTTTTCCTGCTTTAGTTCAGAATTTATGATTTCCTTTCAGGTCTTAAAATTGGGGTTTGGGTGCATGGGCCTGACTGGAGTCTACAACTTTCCTGTCGCTGATGAGGATGGAATCTCGATAATCAAATATGCCTTCGGTAAAGGAATCACTTTCTTTGACACATCTGATGTATATGGACCTCATTTGAATGATGTTCTTTGGGAAGGTATGCATGTCTCTCCACTTGTGAATTTTTCAACTTCAAAGATACAGCTGCTGATGTATACGGACCTCGTTCGAATGATTACACAAACTCCACATGTATCATGATTGGATTTGAGTTTTTTTTTTTTTTTAAAAAAAAAAATTTGAAGTGTATGTATTGAAAATTATAAAATTCTAGGTGCATTTTAAGTTGATTTGTTGAGCATCTCTCATCATGGTTGTGCTTTCTAGGGTTCCTTGCTTATTACAATTGCAGCATCTTTATTAGTATAATGCATGAGTTATTCTTCTTTCATAATTTGATTTTGGTTGTGTTAGAAACAGTTGTGCAATATAAAAGAGATTAGCTCATCATTTGTTTGATGACAGAATTAGTTCTTTTGTTGTAGCACAAGTTTAAAGAGATGGTATTGATGTTCAAACGGGATGTTGGGTTGTTAGTGTTTCTGATAAGGAAATTATAATGAAGGTGAAATCCAAGAGAGAGTCTCTGTACCACATGGGTTGGTTGTGTGGTCTACTGGTATTGGGACTTGTCTAGTTGAGAGGGTGTTTCCCTCTTTTGGTCCTTCTTTTTTGAGTGCAGGGCGTGCCACCACCAAGCCCCGAATTTGGGCTTAAATGGAATGTGAGTAGATAGATGTGTTGCATCCAAGATATGACTTTAATCAAACAATTGTTCGGCTGAGCAAGGAACCTCCTCACAACCTAGGTTCTTTCACCACCTCGAGGTCAAGGTCTTATGTGAGCGACCAAATGATGTGGAGTGGGTGGAGATGAAGATTGAAGGTGAAACGTAATGAAACGAAGAATAAGTGCGTTAAGTAAAGGTGCATAAACTTAAATATAATTTAAAGACAAATGCGTAAAGTAAAGTGCGAAAGATAAATAACATAAAGACGAGAATTAAAGTGCGATAAAATGAAAGCGATAAGAACGATAAAGTAAAATGAACTTGAAATTAAACTTAATTGAAGTGCAATAACAATGAAAAGTAAAGCAATTGATATAAACTTGAATTTAAATGACAAGAAAATATAAATTGAACGAGAATTTAAACTTACACTGAGAAAAGGAAGAACTCGCTACACTAGGTGCATGAAAAGTAAAATCCAACGTCTAGGAAAAGAAAAGTGCGAGACAAAAAATAGGTTTGTCTGTCTGATGTTGTGTGTCCTCTGTCTTCGTTTGGTGAGGTTTATATAGGGCATTCATCAGCCCATGGGTTGGCCATTGAATAGCCAAATGTCAACTCTTTTTAAAACTCTTTCCTTTTTAAGCCCCCAAAATCTATGGATCATGTCGGCGGAGATATTATGGTTGCTTGATTTTCTCTCGTTTTGGAAAATTCTGAATCGTCATCAACCTCCTCGATTTCTTTCCTTGTGAGGCCTCTGTCATGTGCACACTGACCTCTGGAAATCTTGGGTGCAAATCTGTGGCCTGGGCTTAGACCTCCGAGATTTCATCTTGACATTTGGTGGAACATCGTGCCCTTTGAGTTTTTAGAGTTCTAGAGTTGGCTAACCATTCGCCAAGGTGGGTGGTATGAGAACTCCAAATATTTGAATGTTGGGCTTGGCCCTATGTTGGACAATCTTTGAGTTATCAAAATATTCGAATATTGGGAACTCGACGGACATACCTTCCGCTGAATTTCAACTCTCTCGGCGGAAATGCCTCCCGCCGAACTTTAACTCCCTCAACCCAACTTTGCTTGCCCAAGTGTTGTGAGGAGGGCGCCCGAGTGCGCAAGGAGAAAATCCACCTCAGCCCAGCTTTTTGCAAGAGAAGTGCTCGACCAAGGTATTTAAGGAGTGCCCGGCCCAATTTTTTGAGAAGTCCCCGACCACTTTTGCAAAAGAAAGCATTTGACCAATTTTGCAAGGATACGCTCGACCATATTTTTGGGAAGGCACCATGGCCTTTGAAGAAAACACCTCGGCCACCTTTTTGAGAAGGTATCTCGGCCGCTAGGATTTCTCAGCTGCCAGGAATTCCTCGGCCGCCTAGGTATTCTTGGCCGCTAGGAATTCTTCATATTAAATTCGGCTGCTTGCATTTTTGGAAGCTGCCAAACTTGATCCGGCCCCAGCTCTTTTGGCCGTGCCCAGCCGCATTTCTTTGCCCAGCTGCATTTCTTTGCCCAGCTCTGCAATTGATCCGGCCCCAGCTCTTTTGGCCTTGCCCAGCCGCAACTCTACCAAAACCCGGCTGCGTCTTCTAACTGCATGGTCCGGCCGCACTCTCCAACCAAGCTCGAACGCAGCCCGGCCCATTCTTTCAACCACGCTACCTTGCCCATTCTCCTAGCCACATATCCCGACCGCATATTAGCAATTCAATACCCGGCCGCGTTTTCTCCAAATCTCAAACCATTTCGGCCTCTCGTGTTTCCGAAAAGTGCCCGGGTTGGGTGAATTTTCACCACCCCCAAACAGAGGGACTTAATGAAACAGATTAGGCAGGTTTGTTCCATAACATTTATGCACATACAAAGCCTGAGAAATATAGAATTTACATTTTAATCAATTGGTCTTTCACATCGAGGGTTTTCACAATATGCTTGGACTAATATGGCTGCTATATGGGTCACATGCTTACTCAAGCATAATTTATATTCCGCTCCATGTGTAGGCTGATAAACGTGTTCTAGTGACTGATGAATGGTTGCGTGTAAAGGGTTGTGAAGATATGTATGCAATTTGTGATTGTGCTTCATCTCGGAACCAAAGAGCCAAGGTTTGCTGATTTTTCTTTTTCACTTTTGATTCATAATGTTCACCAAATACTGATTTTTATTTATCATTATCATATTATAAGAAGCATTATTCATGCGGCCTGCAAGAAGAATATTTGTATTTTGTAACATCCCACATCGACCAACGGAGAGGGGGTGATGCACCTTATATGTACATGCCCGCCTCCATCTAGCACGAGGCCTTTTGGGAGCTCACTGACTTCGGAGTCATGGGAAATTCTGAAGTTAAGCGAGTTTGGGCTAGAGCAATCCCAGGATGTGTGACCTACTAGGAAGTTGCTCGTGAGCTCCCAGAAACAAAACTGTGAGGGTAGAAAGGGGGGCACAAAGCGGACAATATCGTGCTATGGCGGAGCGATCCGGGATGTGATAATTTGGTATCAGAGCCACTTTGTCGTGTGATGCGAATGTGTCGACAAGGATGTCGGGCCCTTAAGGGGGGTGGATTGTAACATCTCACATCGACCAACGGAGAAGGGGTGATGTGCCTTATATGTACATGCCCGCCTGCATCTAGCACGAGGCCTTTTGAGAACCCACTGGCTTCGGAGTCATGGGAATTACGAAGTTAAGCGAGTTGGGGCTAAAGCAATCTTAGAATGGGTGACCCACTGGGAAGTTGCTCATGAACTCCCAAAAACAAAACCGTGAGGGCAGAGAGGGGGGCCCAAAGCAAACAATATCGTGCTACGACGGAGCGATCCAGGATGTGACAGTATTTATTTTACAAAAAGCACATGTCTATCAGGCCCCCTGCACCCGTGTGGGGATTTGAACAAATGCTCTTCTGTCAACACCTATTTCTTCCTGATTTATTCATTCGGCTTACCTGTTTCTGATTCCCAAGTCCCCTGTTGTTGAGACCCAACAAAATAGCACTAGGTTGCTCTTGTTTATGTGCTTACCAGACTAGTGGTCAATGTTTCACAAGTCAGGACTTTTTTTTTCCTCCCTCTTTTTGATGCTTGTTTTTGTTCATGAAAAGAAATAACTCAATTTTTATGGCACGGTTTTGTTACTTTTGATTTTTTTAATTTTTTTTGGATTAATGAACTCTTTTCATCCATTTACGTATTCTTTTAGAAGTTTGTTATGTTGAATTTAGATTTGCTATTGTTTTGCTAGTTTGAATCTAGTGCTGTGTTTGATTCAAAGATTTCGTTTTGTTATTCTTGGGGTTGAAAATTTACCTCGTTGACCCTATAATAATTTTCTTTTTGGAGTTGTATTCCTTTTTTGTTTATGATCCGATTATGAAATGCGGATATTATTGCAATGCCTTTGTTTTTGGAGTTGTATTCTTTTTTTTGGAGTTGTATTATTGCAATCCGATTATGGAATGTAGATAATATGGAAAGTGAATTTTTTCAATGAACTGCTTAATTGATTATAGTCTTCACTTTGGGCTTCAATTTCTTCAGATTTTAGAGATCTCTCTTTAGGTTTATTTAGCTTGACTGGAAAGTAATTTATACAGTTTTTTCTTAATCTTATATGCTCTTTTCGTTTAATTTCAGCATGCCAGAAGTGGGAAAAAGAAGGAATTTTACACCCAAATGCAATTGGACGAGGTTCGAGATGAATGGTCATGTCATGTGCTAGAGTGGATTTGAGTTTGAACATTCTCCTTGTTGTTTCGGTAGTATTTTGCTTATACATGTATGGATGATGGATGGATTTTGGTTTAATGGCAGGAGAACTCATAAGTTTACCTATATATGTATGTTTTTTGATGTTGCAATGGCAATATATATGAAATGGATGTGAGACATGTAAATTTCTTACCAAAATGGTCAATAATATTTGTAGAAAGTCAAACCATTTGTAGGCTTTCCACTTTAGCATAAACACAAAAAACGAAGGCGTAGACCATAATTTGCCACAGCAGTAGCATCTTTTCTGATGTGGTAAGTTATAACACACATCAGTATAATCAATTAATATATTCCTTAATGCTATTAAAGGTTTAGGATCAGAGGTCAACGCTCTTTTGACACATGGTAACAACTTATGCATAGGAGATTATGTAAATAGCGATGCTGTAAATAACCTTTAGCAACGGATAATATCCATAGCGTATGACTATATCATACGCATCAGTTCCCAATACTTCGGTTCTTAGGTACCTTTAGCAACGGAAATTATCCGTTGCTAAAAGTCAATTTTCACATAGTGTTTCTTCATCTCCTCTTCGTGTTGTTGACGATGGTATAGATAAATTAGGCTGATTTCGAGGTATGACATTTTGGGTTAGTCACCGAATAAATCTGGTGGTTTTGCTCGTGATTTAGCAAACTCCGGCCACTTTTTGGCCGAGGTCCAAGAACGAAAAACACCCCCCTAGCTATGCTTGATCTATTGGTATAGCTATTGGCTGCTAATTTAGAGATTTTTCGTCTCTGGAAAATCCCTTGTCGGTCGGGTGTCAGCGACTTGGTTTGGACCTAGAATTATTCCCATGTCGTCTTAAGCACAACGGTATACTCGGCTTAGCGAGATTCTATCGTTTGATCAAGGAATGGATATTCACCTATTAGGTGTTTTCTAGGTTTGGTATGATCGGACCATCGGACTTAGAAGGTAGGCCCCATTGACTCGGTTGACCGAATGTCTTCCGAGATCATTATATGGGCACTAAAAACAAGTAACACTACTCTCAGACCTATTCTCTAGACTTTGTACTTGCTCAGGAAGAACCAAATAATGAGCCATACATCATTGGAAATATGTGGAAGTCTAGTTTCTAGAGCATTTTACGGTTCATGATTCCGAGTCTTCTACTAGAAGTTATGCAAGTTTTGGCAGCTTAAGGTGAAATTCGGCAGCATCTGCTTTACTGTGCCAAAAATAACATTTGAAGGCTTTTCCCATTTTTCCTTGAGCTAGGCTACATATGGTTGGAAAGATAAGACAAAGAGCTTGAAGATCCATATTTTTCTAGAATTTTATGAATGGAGGAACAAGCCCAAAATGAGCCCACAAGAAGACTGCAATGTATTGTCATGCATGACATATGCATGAGCTAATTGTTTTTGGTGGGGAAGTTACGTAAAGTTGGTGAAGTGGGTGTTGTAGGTAAAAGCAATACTCAATTCAGATTTTTACTTCCCTTAGGCCTATAAATAGTGAGGTTCTCCAAGCTTTCAAACACACCCCAAGGAGGGGAGCTCTCAAACTTCTCTCTAGAGCTCCTCTCCTTTCTCTCCCTCAAATTCTCTTAGTTTTCTTTTTTAGTTCTCAATTGTTGTAATCGAACCCTTTTGCTAAATTTTCCTTTAAGTTTTTCTGAGTTGTAATTTATTTTTCATTTAGGTTCGACAACAAAGGATCAAATTAGGGAATTAGGAAAGGTTAGAACCAGACACCATGGCTTAATCATACTTTAGCTAGAATAAATCCGTGAATTTGAATTAAACTTGTTAACTAATTTGCTTGAGTTAGTTATTTTTGTCTTTTATTTACGTGTTTACTTTCGTCGTTTAAGTTTATTTTATGTTTTCTTTACCTCATCAAAACGCCCAATTTCTACTTTGTACAGGGAATCAAATTGAATCAATCTATCATCAATCCTCATGGGATCGACATCGCACTTACATATGCTATATTACCGAATGGCTCTTGCACTTGCGAGCATCACAATGTAGCTGAATCAATTTTGGCGTAGCTAATTCGACAACAACAAAGGGAAATACCCCATCAATAATGATATATCTCTAAGTAAATTATCAGAGTCACATGTACACTTTGTGTAGCAGTTGCCCGATATATCTATCCCAAATAGTGTGAATGAAGCACAAGAAGACTCAAAATGGAAAGAAGCCATGAATGAAGAAATGCAAGCCCTCCAGAAGAATGCCACATGGGAACTCGTGCCTTTACCTCACGAAAAGAAGACGCTGGGATGTAGGTAGATCTATACTGTAAAACTCAAAGCAGATGAATGCATTGAAAGATATAAAGCTAAATTGGTGGCGAAGGGGTATACATAGAGGTATGGGGTGGATTACCAGG
The DNA here is from genome assembly GCF_002207925.1 of Prunus avium. The sequence continues at coordinate 226,972 of NW_018921480.1, forward strand.
AGACCTTTGCTCCAGTAGCCAAGATCAACACTATCAGAGTCCTATTGTCCCTAGCAGCAAATTTAGATTAGCCACTACATTAGTTTAATGTTAAAAATGCATTGTTACATGGAAACTTGGAAGCAGAGGTATACATGATTTACCACCAGGATGTAATTTAGCTCATGATAAGAAGAATCAAGTTTGCTAGCTTAGAAACTCATTATATGGGTTAAAACAATCTCCTAGGGCATTGTTTGGAAGATTTACTAAGTCCATGAAGAATTTTGAATACACTCCAAGTAATTCAGACCACACCCTCTTATTAAAGCGTGATGGAGGAAAAATCACTGCATTAATTGTTTATGTGGATGACATGGGAACAATGCACGAGAGCAACATAAGCTACAAAAGTATTTTTCTCATGAATTTGAGATGAAGGATTTAGGTGCTTTGAAATACTTCCTTGGAATTGAAGTAGCAAGGTCAAAAACTGGTATTTTTCTATCTCAAAGAAAGTATGTGATGGATGTACTCACTGAAACAGGAATGCCTAGATGTAAGCCTGCTGACACACCCATTAAGATGAATCACAAGTTATGTGAAGACATGGACTGTTTGCCAACCAATAAGGAACAATACCAGCACCTTGTTGGAAGGTTGATATATTTGGCACACACAAGATCAGATATTGCATATGATGTGAGTATGGTTAGTCAATTTATGCATTCAAACAGTGTTTCTCATAGGAATGCAGTTGATTGGATCTTAAGATACTTAAAGTCAGCCCCTGAAAAGGGGTTAATGTTCTCAAAGAATGGAAATCTTGAAGTTGTTGGATATACATATTCTGATTTGGGCTGGTTCCATTACAGATAGGCACTCTGCATCGGGTTACTTTACATTTGCTGGAGGAAACCTAGGCATTTGGCGGAGTAAGAAACAAAATATGGTTGCTCGGTCTAGTGCAGAAGCAGAGTATCAAGGTATGGCTCAAGGAGTTTGTGAATTATTGTGGATTAGAAGACTCTTGATCGAATTGGGTTTTAAACCAGAGAATCCAATGGATTGTGATAACAAGTCAGCGATCGATATTGCTATAATCCAGTTCAACATGATCGAACTAAACATGTTGGGGTGGATAGACATTTCATCAAAGAAAAAATTGGGAATAAGATCATCTGTCTACCTTTTGTAAAATCAGAAGATCAATTAGCGGATATCTTAACAAAAGCTATCTGTGGATGAGTGTTTTATGACTCACTTATCAAGTTGGGAATTGGTGATGTGTATGCACCAACTTGATAAGTGACCTAAAGTTAATTACTGTATCTATTTCCTAAGTTAATTAGGTGATTTTCTTCCTTGTTTCATATAGTTGACCTAAAGTATCTATTTCCTAATTACTCAAGGAGATATTCTCCTAATTAATTACTGTATCTATTTTCTTATAAAGCACCCTTGTAAACTCATATATATACCTCATTATGGAGAAGAATACAATTAACCTAAAGTATTCAAACCATATTCATATTTTAGCAATTCTTCGAAGGGTCTGTAGCCTCAAAACAAAATTTTCATCAAAATCTTCTTAAATTCATAACTTTTGTTATAGAAGTTCGATTGACGAACCGTTTTACCTATATTCTCAATAAATCGATCCCAACAATCCTACGTAAATTTTGAGGACTATTATTCAGATTTCGAAATTCTGCAATTTGAGATTTTAAACTGAGTAAGCACCATTTCTAACGGCAGAAGGGGAAGAGGGAGGCCATTGATTGATGAGTTCAATTCCTACGCCTGTTGACCTCTCCTGATGTATCTGATGAGAGCCCAGGCGAGTGTCAGATGTGAGGCTTTCCCAGGCGATGTGGTAGGTCAAATGTTTATTTATTTATTTATTTATTATTGAGTTATTTACACTAATACCCCCAAAGGTTTTCGGAATCTTCATAGAACTCCCTGAGGTTTCAGAAATTTCACAAACACCCCTAAGGTTTTAAATTGTTTTCATAAACTCCTTTTCCGTTGATTTTTGGTCCAAAGATTGATGAATCTATATAAAAAAAATTTCTCCGAATGAAAGAGTTAACCTTTGAGATTAGATTGCACATGCATTCATTGATGTTAATTTTGTCATTTGCATAAGTGTTTTTTTTTTTTTTTAAACATTAATTTTTGGACAAACAATCAACGAAAATGGGTTTTGTGAAAATAATCTAAAACTTCATGGGGTATTTGTGTAAATTATGAAATCGCATGGGTTTTATGAAAACACCAAAAACCTCATGGGATGTTAGTGTAAATAACTCATTTATTAGTATTATCCATTAAGTATTTTAATCTATACATATAAAGCAAAAGACAGAGAATGGTGAAACATTCAAAATACCAGAAAATACCTTTGGTTAATGCAAACATTAAGAATTGAAATTATTAATTAAATGAGGATAATATGGTAAATTCACACTTTTCAAATTAAAAATTAAATTAAATTAAAAGAAAAATCAGATAATAGATCCTATTTTTATGGAATGCAACTACTCATTATCTTTTTTAATTCTAAAATAAATTTAAATTTTTTTAAAAAAACCTCTCACAAGCGCATAAGCGCGTGCAGAGAGACTAGTATTTAATAAAGTAAAGAGTTAAGGAGAGATCAAGGGATTCAAAAGCTCTTCATTTACAAATTATGTATTTAAACGCATTTAGTTTAATCTGATCCCTAAACCATCACAATAATCTAAAAGTTAAAACTCCACATAAGTCTGATTCATCTGCCTTTCATTTTTCTAACCTTCCAATAAAGTTAATTTCCATTGCTTTGTTTTGGAGCATCATATGTCTCTATAGACAAGAATCATGCGATGGTAACCAGCAGAAGAACCTCATCAGATAAATAGAAAGAGGCAATTTAGAAATCCATGAAGAATTTGTTGGACTGGCAGACCCAAAATTCAAGTCCATCGCTTCTCAATCAACAACTTATTTCATTCGTCACCCCTGATCTCCTTCTTTCTTTGTATTTAATTTGGTGTTCTTTGCTTCTTCTTTTTTTGGGTTAAAAGATGAATTCATTCAACCGTCACAAAGGTAACGCAAAGCCAGCAATACAATGAGAAAGAGAGGCATCAGCTGAGAACATTTGCTTTTATTACTGAATATTGGGGGTTGTGTTCACCTAATTTCACTTTGTCCCAACTTTCTAGATCTATTTTCCACATTATGTTATCAGATTTTTGTGTTAAGAAAAATACCAAATCTGAGTGCAACACCTCCATTAGTTTCTTTGCTTTAGCATTTCATCTCTTCTTCAATTGTCGATGGTGAAGTTTTCCGAGAAATGTGGAGACTACTACAATAATAGGGTTGTGCAATCGGTTAATCAATTGCTTATTCTTTTTGCCATTACAGGCATATACAGAAAAATAGAGGGCTCTCATATTAGCATAATATATTATATAATTACCCTTATCGAGCCTATTTGGAGGGAAAAATCCAAAGCTACTTGATATTTTCTAATTAGTTCTTATTGTGTTAAATTTTTTCTAAAATTAATTAGAAAATGACAAATAGCTAGTTTTGAATTTTTACCTCCAAATAGGCTTTATATGGGTAGTATAATATATCATACTAAAATGGGTTTATTGCTAAAAAACCTAAAAATAAACGAAGCAACCAAAAAGTTGGAGAAGAAGAGATTAACGACGTCAAAATAGCACTAAGACTTAGGTGGCTGATGTGGCCTGTTTTCAGCCATAGGATTGCAACATTGAAATCCAGCCGTTGATATTTTCGTGAGATCAGTCTAAATACACTCTGTGTTTTTTTTTTTTTTTTTATGAAAAATACGCTTTGTGTTTTGAAGCTAATATCCTATCCCAAAAAAATACTTATCCCATAGTCTGACACAGGTTATCTGGTTGGCATTTCTCTTTCCAATCTCATGGGTAAGATTGAAATCCACTCAGCACACTTCTTTTTCCTTCCTCAACAATCAAACAATTGCAAATATTCAAACGCTTTTGACTCAAAATCCCCAACTGGGTTTCACAAGTTGAGATTATTAGTGCACACCCAATTCTTAATAATTGTTACTTCTTTGCCTATTTGATTGGAGGACCCAGAAGCCTTTCTTTGTTTGGAAGGTATCAATGTGGATCTATGTTGGGCAAAATCTATTGGCTTAACATGGAGCACATGCCCAGATGACAGGGGCACCAGTCCTTAACCAAACCCATCTCTTTTTACCTTCCAAAACTCCACTAGGATGCCCGGAAACGAGTTCAAGGTCGAAGGAGCAAGAAAGCTTGTCACTGTTGAAGAGATGCAGGAACATGGAAGAATTGAAGCAAGTTCATGCTCGTATTCTCAAGTTGGGCCACTTTTGTGATTCTTTTTGTGCAGGAAATCTTGTGGCCACTTCTGCTCTGTCAGATTGGGGAAGCATGGACCATGCCTGCTCAATTTTCCAACAAATCAATGAACCTGGAACCTTTGTATGCAACACTATGATTAAAGGACATGTCAAGGCTATGAACTGGGATAAAGCTTTGCTTCTTTACTGTGAAATGCTGGAGACAGGAGTTGAACCTGACAATTTCACTTATCCAGTTCTGCTCAAGGCCTGTGCTTGGTTGCTGGCAATTGAGGAAGGGATGCAAATTCATGGTCATATTTTAAAGCTTGGGCTCGAAAATGATGTGTTTGTGCAGAATAGTTTGATCAGCATGTATGGAAAGTGTGGAGAGCTAGAACTTTCTTGTACTGTTTTTGAGCAAATGGATCAAAAGAGTGTTGCTTCTTGGAGTGCCATCATTGCAGCTCATGCTAATTTGGGTATGTGGTGTGAGTGTCTGATGCTTTTTGGGGATATGAGAAGGGAGGGTTGGAGGGCTGAAGAAAGCACATTAGTCAGTGTACTCTCTGCTTGCACTCATTTGGGTGCACTTGATTTGGGAAGGTGCAGCCATGGATCTTTGTTGAGAAACATTAGTGCACTCAATGTATTAGTACAGACTTCCTTGATAGACATGTATGCTAAATGTGGGTGCCTAGAGAAAGGGTTGTGTCTATTCCAGAAGATGACCAAGAAGAACCAATTGTCTTATACTGTGATGATCTCTGGGCTTGCTGTCCATGGACATGGCAGGAAAGCTCTCGAGCTTTTCTCGGCGATGCTCCAGGAAGGTTTGGCACCTGATGCAGTTGCTCATTTGGGTGTCCTAAGTGCCTGCAATCATGCAGGCCTAGTAGATGAGGGTCTCCGGTGTTTCAATAGGATGAAAGGCGAACATAAAATTCAACCTACAGTGCAACACTATGGTTGCCTAGTAGACCTTATGGGCAGAGCAGGAATGCTCAAGGAAGCATTGCAGCTCATTACTAGCATGCCCGTTAGGCCAAACGACATCATATGGCGAAGCCTTCTTAGCGCTTGCAGAGTTCACAAAAACCTGGAAATAGGGGAGATTGCAGCTAACATGCTATTCCAATTGAATTCCCCAAACCCTAGCGATTATGTGGTGCTATCAAATATGTATGCACAAGCACAAAGGTGGGACAACATGGCTAGAACAAGAACAGAAATGGCTTCCAAGGGCTTGACACAGACACCTGGAATTAGCTTGGTGGAGGTGAAGAGAAGAGTCTACAAGTTTGTTTCACAGTCACACCACCAATGCGACGGCGTCTACAAGATGGTACACCAGATGGAATGGCAACTGAGATTCGAAGGTTATTCGGCTGACACATCTCAAGTATTGCTTGATGTAGATGAAGAAGAGAAGAGAGAGAGGTTGAAATACCATAGTCAGAAGTTAGCAATTGCTTTTGCTCTCATACATACATCTCAGGGGTCTCCCATAAGAATAGTTCGAAATCTCAGGATGTGTAGTGATTGTCACACGTACACTAAATTCGTTTCTATGATCTATGAACGGGAAATTACCATAAGAGATCGAAACCGGTTCCATCATTTTAAAGATGGAAATTGCTCTTGTAGAGACTACTGGTGAATCTGAATATCCAATTTTCAATTGTGCTTTTCTTTCCTAGTATATTATTGAAATGCAAAATATACGGTTGGATACTGAAGGTTTGTTGTTTCAATGGAGAGAAAAACATAAAACCATCTTCAACCAGATTTCAGCTGACAGTCAAATGCATAAAGATTCCATTCCATACACAAGTAATGGGGCAAAGTCTCCACGATAAATTCATATTATCATATCCAAGTCACTATTCTAAGAACTCTAGTTCTCTGCAAATCATGACAATAACAAAAGAGCGGATGCAAACAAACATTGCTTAAATGAAAGGGTTATATTTCAGGGCGATCATATTCCTTCAAATTCAAGTGCCACAACCCCCTTCTCTGCTTTTTAATAGTTAACTACTTTTCTTTGTTATGAGGCTAAACCAAAAATTCAGCTTAGGAGCATAACAATGCCTAATGATTTAAAAGTACATGAATATCTCAGTAACATATAAACAAGGAAAATTAAAGAACGAGAAGATGGCATAGGGATTTCCTGAACAGTTTAAATAAATGGTACTCATTGATTTTGTTTGAGTAACTTCTTTTATTGTACAATTATTCAAGGAAATTAAGACAAACAGAAGCCTAATTTAGTTGGTTGCTATACGTAGGTATTTGTCTCTTAAACATTGACAAATTGATTTACCATCCACACTCTAATACAATTCCTCTTGCAAGTCACATTTTTTCTCCATATATAATTGTTCTCGTTTATCACAAAAAATTTGAAGAAGACCAGCTTATTCAATATGAACTGAAGAAATGGATGAAGTAATTTCCTTGGTTCGTGGATCAGCACTCTCTAAAGAAACACCATGAGGATCTTCTCTCACTAACAAGGCCAAAACATTGAACGAACTCCAAGAATTTGCAACATTGCTTCCAGAATCCCCTAAGGTAACAGCAAATACAGCATCAAACCCACCTGCTCCAGGAACTCCAGCCAACAAAACTCCTTCCATATTCATAGTAGCATCCAAAAGACTAGTTTGTGATTCTGGTTCTATCTGAAATTTTTTGAAGCCAAGAAATCAATCAGAGAAAAAATTAAAAGGAAAAGACGAAGTATGACAATATTCTGTCTGTGAACTCAAAATGGCAACAATGCAATTACAAAAAAATGGGGGATTGTTGGACGATTGGACGTTAAAGTTAATTAGATTGAAAAGCTCTCTGCTATTGCAAATTTACTAGAAATATTGTCATTATTAATTAATTTTTCCTTGGTCAAAAGGTAATTGGCTAAGACAAGATTAACCTCTACTCAACTTCAAAATTTGAAGTGTCAGTTCCCCGTAAAAGACACCGCTTAGGCTATGTTATTTTTCATTTTTGGAACTTGGGAATGGGTTTGCACAAAATGAGGGTTTTACAATCCCATGTGCCACGTACCCTTTGTATTGTCCATAAAACACTTGTATCCTTCCCATTCACTAAACTGAGAGAACCTTGCAGCAACTTCCATTAATTCGCTCCTCTCACAACACAACACGTTAGCTGCTTCAGGTATGTCTATAAAATTGTGTGTATTATATCCAGTTTTATTCATCACCTAAGAGATGTCTGTATCTCTGCTTATGTTTCTAGTCTACAATGCAAATAAATATGGTTGGTTAGTTAAATAGTCATTGATGAGCAACTTCAATCATTATGAAAGGTACTATAAATATAACTGGTAATTTTTCGTTTTTCCCCCAGCTATAGTGGCTGAGATAATGTGGCATTGTAAACACACCATAAAGAATATCTCTGATTTTCCCCCTAATTGTTTTTGGTCTTAGTTTTTAAAATAGTGTAATGGGAGAAAATGGAGAATGATGTATAAATGACTTTCTTTAGAATGACAAGAGATAGGTTGAATGTTAAACATTTATGATTGACATCATGTTGTTTGTGTTCAAATGATTGACATCAGGTTGCTCCCTCTTGCAATTCTAAGTAATGGTTTATTGTCTTTAGTACATATTAAGTATCAGCACCAAAGTGTTTTAAGGAGTTTTTGTTGCACACCTCAAGGCTAGGCGACAGAAGAATTGATGGTACAGCCCGTCGGTGTTAGATTACGCATTTAAACAATAGAACATAGAAGAATACAAGAGATCGAGGAGAAGAAATTATAGATTGAAAAGATGAGATAAAGGGCAGAAACAGTAGAACAAAGAAGAATATCAGAGATCGAGGAGAAGAAAATATATATTGAAGGGGCTAAATGAGAGAGTTCTAGGAAAAGGTTTACTCAACATTCAAATCTGAATTTTAAATAACTATATGGGGGTATTTATAGCAAACTAAAACCTAGACATAATAGAATAAAAATCCCTTGCTTAAACAGAAATCCTAACCCAAATAAAATAGGAAACTTAAAACTAGAAATCTGTAAATCTAGAAAAGTAGAAATCCTACTAGAATTTGGAAAACTAGAGAATCTAGGAAAGTAACAAATACATTAGGAAACTAATAAATTTAGGTCCGACACGTCCTGCATCATTCTGCCATAAGGCATACTCTGCTTGGGGAAAGAAAAAAAAAAACCAAACATTTGCAGTTTCTTGCATTGACACTATTCATGATTCCCAACATTCCCAAAAACTAGAAAGGGGATCATTGAATTGTATTGATTCCTATAAAACCCAATCCATGGAATGGATTTGGAAATCCCAAGAACCCGTCCCACAAATGAAGAAGATTCTTAATGGCAGGGATTTCTGCTAAGTCTAAGGAAGCTGAGTTTAAAACTTCTTCAATGGTTTCGTTCATGATGCATAACAGAAGGCTTCGTTGGTCATAAAATTAAATGGAATATACCTAGGGAGATAGAGAAAACCAACTATGGGTTTCGTAGGAGTCAAAATAGAGAGAAGTACAGTGACTGACTTTTGTTTTTGTTTTTTTTCCCAGCAAAGATAAGTACGTTGACTAAGTAAAAATAGGCCTTTTTTAAAATTATTTTTTAATAGAGATATTGTATTGAGAAAAAGGAGGATAAGGAATCCATCAAAACAATACAAGAAGGAAAAGATAGACTCCATGGAGTCGAAAATAACAAAAAACAAAAAACTAGAGCCACTGCCTTACAACCCCCTCAGGAAGGAGTTATAAGACGACCTTACACAGCGTAGTTATTTTAAAATGGTGTTGAAGTCTCTCAGGATGGTGGAATAACGGTAATCCTCAAACTCTGCAGAGACAGAAACCCACAGAGAGGGCCCAAATTTCACCCTATCCCAAAGCTCGGCAGGTCCCACCCCCTTATGATTATAAAAAATCTACGGTTACGCTACATCCAAATGTTCCAAAATATAGCATGCCCTTTTTCGGTTACCCGGCAAATCCATTGTAGTACATAAAAGCTCGAAGCAGCCTTTGGGAATCGCCCAGGCAATCCGGAACTCCCGCAATAATGACCACCACAACTTGATGGTGAATGGGCAGTGTAAGTAAAAATAGGCATTCAAATAACAGTTTAATTAAATGTACCAAGTCAAGAACATTTGTTTTCTAGAAAGAAAATGAATCTGTAAGAAGTAACATATTTTATCAAGTATTATTCTCCATCTTAAACACCAAAGAAGACTCCAGTTAAAGAAAGCACATACCGGAACACCTGCAGCCTCACCCATCTGATGCATATGATACCTGATCCGAAGCATAGCATCTCTTGGTCCTAATAATGCTTTAATAATTGCTTCTTGGTTTGGTTTAGCGGCTTGCTGTATCCACTGTCCATCCATTTTTTAAAATTGACTCAAACATCAAAGTTGGGAAATACAAGCAAAAGGGAGTAATAGGGTAAGGAAAGTATTAACAACAATATGAAGAAGCCAAATTTTATGATGGCATGATTAGAGTAAAATGGGCTACACTAGCACAAGCAAAGCACGTTTCAGCTGGGCCTTGCATGACACAATCTATACTGTGTTGTTCCAGGAACAACAACACAACACAACACAACACGACATATCCAATAAATCCAAAATGGCCCTGCGTTTTAGTTTAGGTTTTTATCATATAAAAAAATCGTGTTTTTGAGAAAAGTTGAGTCCAAGAAATACCTTCTCTGATTTGAGAATGCTGCAGCTTTTTATCAAGCCTTCATATTCATCCCAGTGTTGTTCTGCCAATTTTCTCAATGTACTGAGTTGTGTTTCAAGTGCTGAATTTGCCTCTGACAACTTTCTCCATGTTTCCAAGGATTTCTGAGGGTCAGCCTTCTGCCACTTTTTCACAGCACCCACCATTGATGGAGTGGATGATCCTCCAGTTCCTGGTTCTCCAAGTAACTATAGAAAGCAAAAAATAAATAAAAATTGAAAACACGCGTAAAAAAGAAAAAGGATTAACCTTGAGTTCGTAATCCAAAGAACAAGAAAGAGCTTAATTAACAAAAAGTAAAAGAGAAAAATCTCGAGATAGATTCCCAAGTTTACAAATATGAAATGGTAGGATACAAAATAGGAAAAATCTAATCTATAGTTGACTACAACAAGTCTCAATACAGATCAATACGACCGATTTAGAGTATTAAAAAGCAGTATGATACTCTTTTGCATTAATAATCATATTTACAAGTGCAGGCATTTTTAATCAGAAATAATTTATAGATCTTGACATGCTTACAAGAGTCATCAATGGTGGCAAGGAGAACTTAGTCCTCTCATGGTCCCACGTTCCTTTCAGGATTTCAAGAACGACTTCTTGTAGTGGAGTTCCCTTCACTGCAACCTGAAATCATACAAACACTAAAATTACAAGTTGAAGGTATTAATGGATAGTCAGAAAAATCTTATATATATAATATTGATAAGAAAAAAAATTGGCAACCTTCCTATATTTCATTTAAAACTTCTCTAAGAATACAATAATTTAATAATCAGAGGCTTGCAGTTAAAAATCAGACAGGACAACCCATTATTGTCTGATTTTTAGCGGCAAGCCTGTCATCATCAAATTATTGTAACCACAGGTAACCTGTAATCATTTCATAAGCTTTGTTTTACACTGAACTATAACATACCAAACTCCAGTTATGACGATTAGACAAATAGGACCAATGGTGTATTCGTCTGATGTAAATGGTATCCTCTAGCAGACGAGAGAGAGAGAGAGAGAGAGAGAGAGACCTGAGCAGAAGAAAGCACTTCCGGTGAAAAGCGGACATAGCGTTGACTTCCATAAACTGCAGAACTAACATCAAACCCACTGCCCACTTTTCCCTGTGCAATGCAATGAGCAGTTTGAGCTATAACATGCACCAAATCAAGATCTGCAGTGTATTTTTCATGTTGATGATCTTCAATCACGGAGGAAAGATCAACAACTCTGAGGTAATGAAGCAAAGCAGCAACAACAGCAGTTGTCATTGCCGCAGATGAACCCAATCCAGTTTTTGCAACTTCAGGCTTACAATTTTCTCCATTTGATTCCTCAGCATTGAAGGTAATTGAGGCAAAAGGAGGTAATGCAGCCAATGCGTCTGGAGTCAGAGGCAGACCACGGGCTTCAATCTAAGAGGTGCACAACCCAGCAACATCTTGAATTAGGAATTTGGATTTAAAATGATAAAACAAGAATCCTTGAAGTTTCAGCAGCAACTGATTCTTGGAAGTTGAATGCTTTAGATTTTAAAATTATTTTATTTAGAAAGATTTACAATTTGATTCTAGAAAACTGTGGACTCTCGGTCAAAAATTAATATTGATGCTGTCATAGTATACCAAGTTGAGATATGTGTCAAATAAAAATTCAGAGAACAAAGTAATAAAAAACTACAGAAATAAAAAGAGGTTAGATACCTGGTTCCGATAAGAATAAAAGTCATTGCTGCCTAAAATCGTGATATCAAGACCTGCACGACAAACCCAGTTGAATTTTCAAAGATGCAGAGTTTGTTTATCTTGAAAAATGATGGGGGAACATACAGCGAATCAAACATTACCTTGCAATAGTAGTTTTTCTAATGAATCTTTCTTGTTCTTGTCAACTGTTGCACGGGCAGCAGCCACACAGTATTGCACTGCTTGTTCCACAAAAGGGTTCTTTGAGTCACTGAAATTCTAAAGCACGTAAGGTAAGAAACACCCTAACAATTCACCTAACGACAGAAGTATGATTTGCAAAGGAAGAAAAACACTCAAATTAACCACATTTAAAGCAGGCCAATCTTTCTATAATGATGATGATATAAACTGATGATTGGTGGCATTGTTCAAAAACTAATGATCATTTAACAAATTTTAATCAAAATTATAGAGACTTGCCTTGAAGAGACGTATTCAAGTGACAAATTTTTTAGGGAGAGTTTGTAGAGGCTTTCTCTGGAGAGCTGAGGAGACGTCAATTTCACATCCGTCCAACCCTGAAAGACGAAACACCAAAACATCTCAATCAGATTAAGAGAGAGAGAGAGAGAGAGAGAGAGAGAGAGAGAGAGAGAAAAAAGACGTACCCAAGCCCAGCTATCAGGCTTGAGCTGGTGGTAAAGTGGCTTGACAATGGCGAAGAAGCGAGAGTTGGTGCTGAGAACAAGGCCTGCATTGGGTCTCTCCAAAATCAGGTAACCTCCCGTCAACAACACCTTCCCTGGAGCTGAAGCAACCCTGTTTGTATTTCAACAACAATTTTCTATCAATCACAAAAATTCTTACAATAACAACAACAAATCTTTGATTCAAAATCCAAAAACTTACACGGCCTCCATTGCTCTCTCTCTCTCCTCTTTGAAGATCGCAAAGTCAACTTGTGAAGTTTGAAGTGGTTTCTAATTTCTCTCTCGGACTCTCAGTAGTTGGGTTTTGACGTTGTACCGCTGGCTTGCAGCCTGCAGTGTTCAACTTCAACCTCGTCAAGCTGCCCACCAACCTTTCTCAATGATTTTTGTTTGACCCTTTTTCACTTTTTATTACTTTTATTTTTATAAATAATTTATTTTTCTTCTTTATTTTTTTTTATCTTTGGAAATTGCTTCTTTTATTTTTTAATCTCTACTCATTAGTAAAATAAAATAAAATAAGATCAATCCCATTTCCTGTCCTTTCTCACGCCAGGACATCACGAAACTAACTATGAATTTTTAGCCAAAAGAAAAAAGATACTAACTCTTATGAAAAAAAATTAAAAAAAATTGTGTGAGCTTAGTTTGACTAGCAAGAACTGGACATGTGATGCATTATAATTTAGTTAGCCTTTAATAAATGTTTCTCCTTGCCTCATTTATGAGAGTCTCCAATGCTGACTAAATTTCTAAAACATGCAGGTTTGGTAACATATAGTTAGACTTCAATGCAGGTTTGGTAACATGTATTAATCCAGTTATGAAGTCTATTGGCACGCACTCTTACACGCATGAGACTTTTTCTTTATCATGCTCTCTTTTACGGAAACTTTTAGTTTGTGAAAATTATGAGAATGTGAAGGTGAAAATGTCTCATATTGGAATGTTAGAAAATCTTGTAGGGGCTTATAAGGAGTTAGCTTTTCACACCACTGCTAATTGATTTTGGAGTGAAACCTCAACTTCCTTCAGAAATATTAATTTGAACATCAACATAAAAACATATGTATTATATAGGACAAACTACAGTAAACCCCCCAACCTATAGGGTCATTTACAAGTTCATACCCGATTTTGGGGACATTTACCAGTACATACTCAATGTCGCGGAAAACCTACAATTTGCCCCCTTCGTTAGCCAAACTGTTAGTAAGTCTATTAAATGCTGACGTGTCAAAAGTGGAACCCCTTTTTTTGATGACGTGGACTTCCACATGGACAAAAAATTAATAAAAAATTATGTACATGTTAAAAATAATTTTAAAATCATATTAAAATCATTAAAAAAATGAATTAATGTTGTAAAGTAGAATGAGTGAAGCCCACATGGTCAAAAGGTGAATAGTATTGATTGGGTAGAAACATCATTATGTTTCTTCTTTTGTTCACGGGAGGTCATTGTAATTGCCTATAAATAGGCTCCCTCTTAGTTGCAGAATACACAACCAATTCAGAGAGAATTCTAAGAAAGAGTGCGTAAGAATCCTGAGAGTGTGAGAGCTCTATCAGTAAAAAAAGTTCTGTCAGTGTAAAGCCACAAGAGCTAAATACAATTCTACTCCCAATATTCAGTGGTAATTCTCATACTCTGATTATTTATTTTATAACACGTTATCAGCACGACAGTCTCTCCACCTTTAAATTTTTCTCAACTCAACACTATGTGGTTATTTCTCTTTCTCCTCTCCGTCATATGTCTCCTCTCACTTTACTACTATGACGACGTGCAAACTTTCTTTTTTGTGCTCTCACAATTTTTGTGTTGTTTCATCCATGTTTGTTTAATTTATTTCTTTGTAATATAATTTGGAATGGCGCGGTTTTATACCCCATTCTGTTATTTTATGGTGGTGTAATTTTCATTACCCATCGCGTTGTAACACAAGTTATCATAATAAAACGATGGTGTGATCTTAAACCCATCTATTATATCTTGAATAGTGGTGCATTTATATTGCCCACACAATATAATATGTACCTCCTATATTTTTAGTGGTGGTTTTATCCCCACATTTACTATGGACGGTTTTCACCTCCTATATTTTTAGTGGTGGTTTTATCCCCACACTTATATTATTTACTGTATGGTGTATGTTTATTACCCATACGGCAGTATTTATTTAAAGTGTGGTGCGGGTTTATCGTCCACACAACTGCTTTTATTTAAAAGTATGGAGCAGGATTAGTGCCCATACCAGCACGTTCAACAAGCAATTTACTTTATCACACATTTACTTTCATTTAAAGTATGGTGCGGGTTTATCGTCCATACCAGCAAATTTATAGCACTTTATTTTTATAATCAAAATGAGGGCCTGGAGTTCCTCAAACAATTACAGGGCCTGAAGTTCCTATTAATAAATGGCTTAATGTCCCAGATCTCGAGCTTGAAATTTTGGGTAAAATATACATGATATCTTTGGCCTGAAGTTCAAAAATATATTAAGCCTGAAGATTATTGCAAATTCTAATGCATCTCATTTTTCTTTTGAAGATGGCAAATTTGGCAAAATTGGAATTCGCTGCCCTAGACATTTCTGGGGACAACTACCTATCATGGGTCTTGGATATGCCAAGATCCATCTGCGTGCTAATGGCCTTGGAAAAGCAATTGAAGATGGAAGTGATGCATCACCTGAGGAAAATGCGAAGGCCATGATTTTCCTTCGCCGCCACATTCATGAAGCGCTGAAAAGCGAATATGTGGTGGTTGATGAACCATTGGTCCTGTGGAAAGCTTTATGTGAGAGATATAATCATCAGAAGACGGTGACTCTCCCAAGAGCTAGATACGAATGGACACACTTGAGATTTCAGGATTTCAAGTCAGTGTCTGAATACAACTCAGCTATGCACAGGATCACCTCCTTTATGAAATTATGTGGTGAGAATATCTCTGAGGAAGCTATGCTCGAGAAAACTCTGAGTACATTCCATGCCTCAAATGTGCTCCTGCAGCAGCAATATAGGCATAGTGGTTTCACGAAGTACTCAGAACTTGTATCTTGCCTCTTATTAGCTAAGCAGGACAACGAGCTTTTATTGAAGAATCACCAATCTCGCCCAACAGGCTCAGCACCACTTCCTGAAACAAATGCTACATCTCGGGAAGTGAATGCCACCTCATCTCGTGGTAGTATCCACAAACGTGGGCAAGGAGGCAAGCGTGGCCAAAGGCAAGGGAGTAGAAAAGATCGTGGTGCTCATTCATATGGCTTGGGGCCAAGGAACAATCCATCCACGAATGGCAAAAATGCATCCAGAAATAAGGGAAAAGCACAAACAAGCCATGTGCCCATAAATGATGAAAGCACTTGTTACATATGTGGTACAAAGGGACATTGGTCGCGTACATGCCGTACGCCGAAGCACTTGGCGGATCTTTATCAAGCTTCACTTAAAAACAGGAAAGTGGAGACAAATTATGTTGAACCAGATCCGCCAGCCATAGAAGGCTCATCGGAAATATCGCATCAGTTAGACAAGGCGCATCTAGATGTTTCCGATTTTGTAGCCGAAAGGGGGAATAAAGCTTATGGGTCCAAATTGGATTAAATTCCTTCATGTAACGTTTGTATTATCTGAAGCACTGTTTTTTTTTCTTCCTGTCTTCATTTCAATCCAATAAAAGTGGCAATGTTTGAATGATTGTTTATTGATTCAGCTTATTTTATTTATTTGAAGGCATGGATATAAATTATGGATGCCCCCAAAACACGAGCTCTAGCAAAGATATTTGTCTTGCAGACAGTGCGACTACTCATACAATCCTTCGAGATCGAAAGTATTTCTCAAACTTGATGCTTACAAAAGCAAAGGTAACAACCATATCAGGTCCTGCAGACCTGATTGAAGACTCAGGAATAGCCTAAGTTATGTTACCAAATGGAACAATACTGTCCATTCAAGATGCCTTGTATTCATCTAACTCCAGAAGGAATCTGTTGAGTTTCAAAGATATACGTTTGAATGGCTACCATGTTGAAACAAAGAATGAGGAAAACATGGAATATCTTTGCATTACTTCCAGTGATACCCAGAAGCGTATACTAGTGAAGCTTCGTGCGCTCTCATCAGGATTGTACTATACAACCATACGAACAATTGAGGCACATAGTGTCATGGACCAGAAGTCCATTGACTCAAATACTTTTAAGCTTTGGCATGACCTGTTGGGTCATCCTGGATCCACCATGATGCGTAGGATCATCACCAACTCTAAGGGACATCCCTTATTAACAAAACACATTATGGTATCAAGTGACAGCTTTTGCCAAGCTTGTTCACAAGGGAAGTTGGTGATCAGACCATCACAACCGAAAGTTGATGTTGAGTCCCCATCATTTTTGCAGAGAATCCAAGGGGACATTTGTGGACCTATTCATCCTCCCTGTGGACCATTTCGGTACTTTATGGTCTTGGTGGATGCATCTACCCGATGGTCACATGTTTGCCTTCTGTCCACTCGGAATATGGCATTTGCTAGGCTCTTGGCTCAGATAATTAAATTGCGAGCCCAGTTCCTAGATTATCCCATTAAGTCAATTAGACTCGATAATGCTGGTGAATTTACATCTCAAACTTTTGATGATTACTGGATGTCGCTAGGCATTGACATTGAACATCCTGTTCCCCATGTTCATACTCAAAATGGCTTGGCAGAAGCTTTAATTAAGCGTCTTCAATTAATAGCACGCACATTGCTAATGAAAACAAAGTTGCCAGTTTCTGCTTGGGGATATGCCATTTTACATGCAGCATCTCTGGTGCGGTTGAGGCCTATCGCCAACAATCAATACTCTCCAATACAACTTGTGTTAGGTAATCAACCAAATATTTCACATTTAAGAGTTTTTGGTTGTGCGGTATATGTGCCTATTGCACCACCGCAACGTACTAAGATGGGCCCTCAACGCAGATTGGGAATATATGTTGGCTTTGATTCACCATCTATCATAAGATATCTAGAACCTCTGACGGGTGATATCTTTAGGGCACGATTTGCGGATTGTCATTTTGATGAGACAATTTTCCCACTAATAGGGGGAGAAAAATCTGTTTCTAAAGAACAAGGCAAACTCGTTCCTGAAGAACGACGTGAATTATCGTGGGATGTACCCACTTTGTCTCATCTCGATCCTCGTACCACTCAATGCGAAAACGAAGTGAGAAGGATCATTCACCTCCAAAGTATTGCAAATCAGATGCCAGATGCATTTAATGATGCAACAAAGGTGATGAAATCACATATCCCAGCTGCAAATGCACCTGCAAGGATTGATATTCACAATGGACAAAGCAATGCACCAGCAAATGGCTCATTTGTTGCACGCCTGAAGCGTGGCAGACCACTAGGCTCAAAGGACTCAGTTCCTCGAAAGAGAAAGTTGATGGCCAAAATGAATCCAAATGAAATAAATGGAGAGCCCACAATTCATGGTTCAAATCCCCCTCAAGAGGGACAGGTACTTCCTGAAAAGGAAAATGTCCTTGATGGGACACGTGCTCCTGAAATGGCAGTTGTGCCTGAAAGTCAAGAAATCTCCATAAATTATACATCTACTAATGAATTGTGGAACAGAAATGAGATAGTCATCGATAATATATTTGCATTCTTAGTGGCCACTGAGATCATAAAATATGATGATATTGAGCCTTGCTCCATTGATGAATGCACACAGAGACAGGATTGGCCTAAATGGAAAGATGCAATCCAGGCAGAATTAGATTCTTTGGAAAAAAGGAGTGTTTTTGGACCCATTGTTCCAACTCCACCCAATGTAAACCCTGTAGGTTACAAGTGG
>NW_018921480.1:245494-262415 GCF_002207925.1 Prunus avium
GTCATTACCGCATATCTGTATGGAGAGTTGGATACAGACATATACATGAAAGTCCCAGAAGGACTTAAGCTGCCTGAAGCAGCCAGGAATAAACCACGGGCCATGTTCTCAATCAAATTGAGAAGATCATTATATGGGTTAAAACAATCTGGGAGAATGTGGTATAATCGTCTCAGCAGGTATTTACTAAAGGAAGGATACACGAATGACCCTATTTGCCCATGTGTGTTTATTCAGAAATCAGAGTCTGGATTTGCGATAGTGGCGGTATATGTCGATGACATGAATTTAATTGGAACTCCTGAAGAGCTCCAAAAGACCGCTGATTATCTCAAACGTGAGTTTGAGATGAAAGACCTTGGAAAGACAAAATATTGTCTTGGCTTACAGATTGAGAACAGTGCTGATGGAATTTTGGTGCATCAATCAAATTATACTGAAAATGTATTAAAGCAGTTTGGCATGGATAAAGCTCATCCACTTAGCACTCCAATGGTCGTCCGGTCGCTTGACACTAAGAAAGATCCATATCGTCCAAAAGGGGATGATGAAATGGTCCTTGGTCCAGAAGTACCATATCTTAGTGCAATAGGTGCTTTAATGTACTTAGCACAATGTACCAGACCTGACATAGCATTTTCAGTAAATTTGTTGGCAAGATACAGCTCTGCCCCAACAAGCCGACATTGGACCGGCGTTAAACATATTCTACGATATCTTCGTGGAACGACAGACATGGGCTTATTCTATTCCAATGAATCGACCAATGCCCCGAGTATTGTTGGATATGCTGATGCAGGATATCTCTCTGATCCACATCAAGGACGCTCACAAACTGGGTATGTATTTACATGTGGAGGAACTGCAATCTCATGGCGCTCAACAAAGCAAACGTTGGTAGCCACATCTTCCAATCACTCAGAAATACTTGCCCTCCATGAAGCCAGTCGTGAATGCGAACCAATGCCCCGAGTGTGGTTGGATATGCCGATGCAGGATATCTCTCTGATCCACATCAAGGACGCTCACAAACTGGATATGTATTCACAAGTGGAGGAACTGCAATCTCATGGCGCTCAACAAAACAAACGTTGGTAGCCACATCTTCCAACCACTCAGAAATACTTGCTCTCCATGAAGCTAGTCGTGAATGTGTTTGATTAAGGTCAATGATTCATCACATCCGAAGCACCTGTGCCTTGCCCTCAACAACGGACACTCCAACCATCCTGAATGAGGACAATGCAGCTTGTATTGCTCAAATCACAGGAGGATACATCAAGGGTGACCGGACCAAGCACATATCACCAAAGTTTTTCTACACACATGAGCTTCAGAAGAATCAAGAAATCAAAGTCAGACAAATCAATTCAAGCGATAACTTGGCAGATCTCTTCACCAAGTCTTTGCCCAAGTGCACATTCCAGAAGCTAGTGCATGGCATCGGATTGCGACAACTCTGCAAGCAATCAAATAGAAGCATGCAAAATCAGGGGGAGCATTCAAGAGTCCTCTAACACAGGACATAAGCGCGTTGTACTCTTTTTCCTTCGACTAGGGTTTTTCCCACTGGGTTTTCCCTAGCAAGGTTTTAACGAGGCAACATGTACGCATTTCCTTATGTCCCAAATAAAGTTGTACTCTTTGTCCTTCATTTAGGTTTTTTTTTCCCACTGGGTTTTTCCAAGTAAGGTTTTAATGAGGCAACCAATTTAGGGACATGTGGTCTCCAAGGGGGAGTGTTGTAAAGCAGAATGAGTGAAGCCCACAAGGTCAAAAGGTGAATAGTATTGATTGGGTAGAAACATCATTATGTTTCTTCTTTTGTTCACGGGAGGTCATTGTAATTGCCTATAAATAGGCTCCCTCTTAGTTGCAGAATACACAACCAATTCAGAGAGAATTCTAAGAAAGAGTGCGTAAGAATCCTGAGAGTGTGAGAGCTCTATCAGTAAAGAAAGTTCTGTCAGTGTAAAGCCACAAAGAGCTAAATACAATTCTACTCCCAATATTCAGTGGTAATTCCCATACTCTGATTATTTATTTTATAACAATTAAAAAAAATTAAAAAAAACTCATCTCTCTTCTCCAACCCAGCCAACCCTCTCTTCCTCCTGACTCAACCCCACCTCTTAGCCACCACTCTCCCTTCGGCACCCAAAGAACCACCCAGCCATCTCCCAAAACCCACTAACCCAGCCACCGCCCAAAAAATCCAGTGCCAATTCAGATGATGAAGACGAATTGGAGGGGAAATTTTGTAGACCCATGTCTGCCACCTTCTCCTCCCTTCCTTCACCATGAATACCCAAAAACCAAAAACAAAAAGCCCAGAAAAAAAAGCTGCACGCATCTACATCATATGATCGGATCCGTGGCGCAATGGTAGCGCGTCTGACTCCAGATCAGAAGGTTGCGTGTTTGATTCACGTTGGGTTCAATTTGTTCTTTTTCTTCCTCCCGTAATATCAAACAGTCCATTTGGGGAAGACAAAGATCTGAAAAGTTGAAAATGGCTTTTGGCATCCCCAACACAACCCAAGGCAATTAAGCAAGTAAATGATTATGGTGGTTGAGAGAGAGAGTGTGTGAAGAAATTCATGAGGCCACAGAGCCATGACATGAATACAGCAGGCTTGGCAGCTTCAGGACTGCCGGCCCAAACAGCACACACTTGCCAAGCATTTGTTAATCAAGTTTTAGTGGACCACTTCTTCTCTGCTTCAGAAAAAAAAAATGAGGAAGAAGAGTTGTTTGTGGCTAGACTAGAGTGGTCCCAAATCATGAGCTAGAAATCCCATATCCCATTTTGCAGAAATCTCTCACAGTTTCTTCTACACCCAGCCACCCCTTCCCACACCGACATAGAAATAACCAAATATGAGATGAAATTCACGGAAAAAAAATAAAAATCTGAGATAAACCAAAGCTTCAGAATGGAAAAAGATGCTAAGATGTAGAGAAAAATCCAAGAAATCAAAGAGAAATCAAGAATGGAAAAGATCTTGTGATTTCGTGGTTCAGACAAAAAACAAAAAAAAGTCATTTCGTGGTTGCATTCTCTTCTTCGACGGATCTGTGTCGAATCTATGTGGTACAGGGGTTGGTTTGGACTGGAGGAGCGGGGTGGGGGAGGGAGATTTGAGGTAACAATGGGGAGGGAGAGAGGGTTGGCTGGGTTGGAGAAGAGAGATGAGATTTGTTTGTGCCTAAAAATCTCGGCTTGTAAGGCCGACAGAAGGAACAACCTCTCGGCCAAGGCGCCTGCCCAAGAGCCGAACGCGTCAGGCTGTCATTCGCTTTTCCTCGTAGAATAAGGGAGATCTATGAAGGCGAAATCATCACGGCCACAGTGAGTTTGAACGAAGAAATTAGTAACCCCTCAAATACACGGCCAAAGTGGAAAAGTCAAGGGGCGTTGTCACGTGTCATTGAGGTCCCATGCTTCATTTAACGAGGTAATGCTCCTAACTGCAGCAGAGAACCCATGATCCGCGCAAAAGAAGAATTTTTGTCCTTGCATTTAATGCATGAGGGAAGAAGGGAAGTGATTAGAGTCAGTGTATGGTGAGTAAAATCAAGATGATTAGGTGCGAAATCTTATGACTTGTAAGACTAAGTCACCAACTATCAGACCAGAACATTAAATGCTCCTCCAAGACCCAAGACGCAGAACCGACGATCAGGACGGTGACCGAGATTCATGGGGGTCACACCACCATACTTCACATTCTCAAATGTTGTCCATACTACCCACTGTCTCTAATCGATCACGTCATATAGATATCAGCCTCACTTTCCTCCTAGAGCCTCTTCTATAAATACCAAGCTCCAACTGCATTTAGAGAGGTCAACTCCAAACACAAGCTTCCGATGGAGCAAATTATATTTTCCTGTCATTTATCTTTTGTCATCTATCTTCCTATAATGCACTTTTAATACATTTACTTGCTTTCATAAGAGTAGTGGCAGATTGTAGGAAAATCTGTTCATCAATATATCATACGACCCTTGATTTTTCAAGGCGCCGGAGCACCATCCTTGTTACTTTTCCGTTCATCCCACATATCATACGACCGTTGCAATCCAGCAACGCGCCAGACCACCACCCAAAAATCCACCATTAACACCATCATTAACGGCCTTGTAGCTCAGGCCGTGAACCCGACGACCGAGATCAATTCCTCTCTGCCACAGTTGCTTTGATTGGAAGTCAGACTCAAACAGGCGCACAACTCATCCATCCATCCATTCACATCATCCTCGAATGCATGGTAGACCGTGCTGGCACGCCTGCGCACAACCACGCCGCACCAAAAAAGGACGACCCATGTTGATGCGGATCCCCTCGGCCCGGAGCACCAGGGCGTGAGATTTGCGGCGATCAACAAGATTATTATTTTATTTTTATTTTTTAATGATTTTGATATGATTTAAAAATTATTTTTAACATGTACATAATTTTTTATTAGTTTTTTGTCCACGTGGAAGTCCACGTCATCAAAACAAGGGGTCCCACTTTTGACACGTCAGCATTTAATAGACTCACTAACAGTTTGGCTAACGGAGGTAGGGATGACAAAAATCCCCTCGGGGGGCGGTCCCCGTCGGGTCCCCGACCCTAACGGGGGGAGATTTCGGGGCCAAACGGGTATCGGGTATGGGGATCCCCAAACTTGAAAAATCCCCGACGGGTATGGGGAGGGGATGGTATTGGCGTCCCCATCCCCGAACCTGACCCGAAAATATATATGTTTATATTTAAATAAATAAATATATAATTATAATATTTATGTTTAACCCTAAGTTAACTTCCCTCTCCTAATTCTTCCTAATCTTCTCTGGATTTTCATTGATGTGATTTTGAATACTTGAGTTGAACTTTATAGTTAATTTGAATGTATTGAATGATAATTTAATATGAAACTTAATGTTAAAATGTATGATAAGTATTTTTTATGCAAAAAAAAATCGGGGATTCGGGGCTGGTATGGGGGATAGTCCCCCGACGGGGACGGGGATTCCCCAAAACGGGGATTGGTTCGGGGATGGGGGCGAGGATGGAGAGCGGTGACGGGAATGGTATTGTCATACCCGGCCCCTGCTCGACCCGTTGCCATCCCTAAACGGAGGGGGCAAATTGTAGGTTTTCCGCAACGTTGAGTATGTATTGGTAAATGTCCCCAAAATTGGGTATGAACTCATAAAGCGTAATGCTATGCTTACCACATAAATCTACCACATTTTAATACCATCTTACATGGCAGTTGATGTGGACAACCACCTCATTAAAATTATATTAGTTTTTTTTTCAAGGAGATAATATTTTCTATATTTTTCTTTAGTTAAATTTTAAAAAGACAAAAAAAAAAAACAGAAAAAAAAACAAAAGAAAGAAGACAATTGAAAAACTGAAAAAGTGAAACAGAAAAATAGAACGCGCTTCACGTGCTCTGCTCTTTCTATTCCTTTTTCACGCTTTTCTTGCTGCTTCTCTTTGTGACCATTACCACCGCTCAAGGTGGAGTTTGTGATGCCGGAGTTTGTCTTCTCTGCCTGCGTGGGTGGCTCTGTCAAGGAGGGCCTAGTTGCTGGTGAGAAGAGAGCTCGTACTCAGGAGATGATGGATGTTGGTGGATTGGATTCAGATGACCCTCCTTCCCCTTTGCCTCCAATTTCGATGAGCTTCAAAGATAAAGTTTCTGGGGATTTTGGCATGGCTAAGGATCAATTGGTGATTGGTGATGATGATTTTGTTATCAAGCAAGGGGAGATTCCTTCAATCCAATTTTCTGATAAAGTTAAGAGCTGTCTGTATTGGCCATGGCGCACTGCTATAATTCTTAAGCTTATGGGTCGGCCTCCGTCTTATGCTTTCTTGAGGACTCATCTTCTTCAGAAGTGGGATCTTAAGGGCTCGATGAGCCTAATCGATTTGGAGAATAATTATTTCATTGCTAAGTTCCTGTTAGCAGAAGATATGCGGTATGTTCTCTCGGGTGGTCCTTGGCAAATTGCTGGGCAGTATGTGGTGACCCAACGATGGAAGCCTGGGTTTAATGCCAAAGAGGAAAAAATCACTCATATGATTGCTTGGGTTCGGATTAATGGCTTGAATGTGGAGTATTTTTGCTCTGATGTTATGGAGAAGATTGGGAATCTTATTGGTGCCACTGTAAAGGTTGATGCTCATACCATGAGTCGAGCTCGAGGTAAATTTGCTAGAGTCTATGTTGAACTTGATTATTTAAACCTTTAACCCCTTTCATTGAGGTGGAATGTAACAACCCAGACCTTAATTAATATTTAATTAATAATTTAATAGAGGAAAAGACAATTATACCCTTAGAATATTTTATTAGGTTTTAAGATGACGTTTTGACTAGGATGGAATCTGGAGATTTTGTTTGTACCGTTGCGTAGAGCACGATAAAACGAGTCTGTGGACACGTAGTGGACTCAAATCGGACTTGTAACGAAGAAATTACGAGCAAAATACGTAAAAAGGGCATAATTGAAATTTTGGGAAAAAGTCAGATTTTTTTTAAAACCAGATTTCTTCTCTCTCTCCTCACTCTCTCTCTCTCCCCGCGTCTCTTCCCTCTCTCCCCCGACTGTGCTCTAGCCGACCACCACCACGCACGCCGGACAGGCCAAGAATGAACCGGCGCCACCTCCCCCAGCCGTCCGACGCCTTCCCCGACCGTCAGCCGCACGGGTCTCGCCGGAAAACCATGGTTTTCGGCCAAATTTTCTCCAAATTTCCAAACCCTCGTTCTCCTTCCTCCGGCCACCAAATCGAACGATTTTCATGTTCTAGCTGATGGTTGGGTAGGTTTTGAAAGATTTTGAGGTTTGATATTAATTGTTGAGTTGAAATTCTGCCGATTTTGAGAGCTCAGTTCCAACCGCTTCCGGCCACTTTTTGGCCATAGTCCAAGAACACAAGTGGTTCCAAATAGGGTGTATTACCTAGGATAGGAGTTTGGGCCGACGATTTGGAGAAAATCCGGCCACCGGAAATTGTTGGGCACACCCCATGCGCGGGCTGTGCGTGGGTCAGGTACCAGGAGCCACTCTTGGTCCTAGAATAATCCTCGTGTCCTCACGAGCGCGTAGAATTTCGTGGCTCTCAATTTGGATAACATTTGAACCCTGAACGGATCTCGCATAGTGTGCGATTTCCGGGTTCAATACGTTCGGACCGTTGGATCATAGCCAAACTGGAGTATGTTGATCTAGGTATTTTAAGGATCGTGTAGGATTCAACAAATCCTAAATCGGAGTCCCTGATGCTCCGAAAAAGCCAACCCTAGGGCTAGGTTTACGGAAAATTGTTCGTCAGTCCGATCGTGCGATTGTGAGAAATTCGACCGTCCGATCGAGAACAAACTTTCAGGACATGTGTCCTAGGCTTGTTGGAACCTCTAGGAATGTTCGGATCGGAATTCTAAGGTCGTGGACCCCACAGGGTCCCGAGTTGACTTTTTGGGACTTTATCGCTTTTGAGTCCCTAGGTACTTTTAAATGGTTTCCTTTGAGAGAAAAGCTAATGTGGGCATAGGAATGAACTTTAAAGTGATGCACGCACTTTTAGGAGCCGGGGGTCAGGGTTTTTAATTTAATACTATGTTACTAAGCAGAGTTTTAATAAAATATTATGATGATTATACAGGCACCCGGGCACTAGGTGACCTGCAGGAGGGACCTTCGAAAGGTCCAGCTAGCTCAGAGCACCTGTGAGTGGACCTTTTGTTTTCATAAATGAATATATGCAATTTAATCTCATTATTTGATCTTGAATGAGTTTATTCATTAATCAGAGTTTTAATAGCTTGATTTATCGCTTTTATATGTTCTATTATTATATTTTATATGCTGCCGAGTTGAGAGTGCCTAGAGATTTTGGCATACTAGAATTTTAGATAATTAACAGATAAAATGGTGGCAGAGTTAGTGGATAAATAAGAATTTATTTTATTTCTCGTTAAATTATTTCAGAAATTATATTTTCTTAGAAACCACCATAGGTACCCAAGATTAATTAAGGTTGCCTTCGATAAATATGTTGCCTTCGGATTTAAATGGTTGCCTTCGGTTATAATGATGTCTACGGACATCTAATTGCCTTTGTTTATAATGATGTCGACGGACATCCTGTTGCCTTTGGTTAGGTCAGCATGCTTGACATTGCCCCACGAGTTGCGGGGACGCCCGGACCGTGAGGTGCGAGATTGCGGATTAGGTTAACCTAGTGTCCCCTGAATCCTGCGAGATTGCGGTTTGGTGGACCTTGCGTCACCGAGACCTGCGAGAATGTGTCACTCCGGTGGCACAAGAATGGAATTGACGGATTATAGAGGGATTGATGGAAACATAAGGAATTGACGGTGCGCCACCACCGGGCCGAGTCCATCTTCCGCTACATTCCTTGACAACGTAGGGTCTTGTATAATTATTTTATACTTGTAATCTAATCTGTGTAGAGCTCTGATATTGCCCTAGTATACTTGTGTAACTGTTAGTATGTAAATTTTTGTATGCTGGCAGTTGGTGTATTTTCTTATACATGTTTGACAGGTGAAATCTTGGGGTTGGTCTAATCGTAGGGGAGACTATGTTGAGTTTTTCGGCAAAAGTCAAACCCCAGTTTTAGTTAAATTTTAACTAGAAGGGCAATTAGGTCTTTTGTGCTCGGCACTTGCCAGGTGTCGGACACGCACAGGGTTCGGCTCGGATTCCAAAGTGGAATTTGGGTCGGGTCCTGTCATGGAAGGTCGTTCTTACAGGGTTGTGTATGAGGGAATTCAATTAGTCTGTTTTGAATGTGGGTGTTATGGTCATGGTAGAGACTCTTGCCCTGTTATATTGCAAGCCAAAAAAGAAGAGTCAAATTCAGGTCATGCTGAGAATATGGAGGTTAATACTTCGGATAAGAGTGGTGATCTCAGTGTTAATAATCCTATTACTAAAGATGCTGAGATTCCAGCTAAGATGCATGGGTAGTGGATGTTAATGAAACCAAGAAGTTTTATTAAAAAGAAGGTGGTTAGTGATTCAGGGAAGGTTTCTAAGTTAGGTAAGTTGAATTCAAAGGATTCTGGGTCTAAGAATGCTGATATCTTCTCTGGTCCAAGTTCAATGTTCTTTTTGAGGAGGATAGTGGAAAGGATGATATGGAGGGGTTTACTCCTATTAGCACAAGGGGGAATGAGAAGTCTGCCACTCCTTCTGGTTCTGGTTTATCTTCTAAGGCTAAATCTTCTGGGAAGCAACCTTCTCATCCTCGTGAATCTTCGCCTTGGGTTTTTAAAAAGCCTTTGAAAGATATCACTAATGCTCCATTGCCCAAAGTGGGAGGTGTTGTGGTTAAGGGTGGCCCTAATTTGAGGAAGCCTTGGAGGAATAAAGTGGGGGTTAAACCTGTTAATGCCCAAGGGTTTGATACTGTTGGGCTGCAATTCAGTGGTTCTGAGGTTCAAGATGATGTTCGTGGGGTTTTCTCGTTCAATGTTGTTGGTTCTCCTTTTGATGATTCTTCTTTGGGCAAGGCTGGTCTGGTTAATGGTCATGACCCACCTGATATTAGCCAAATGAAGCTGCATGAAGTTGAGACTTCTGGTGTGAGTATTGCCTCTGATGATATGGATCAACAAGGGGATTTCACTGATTCTGGTGTGTCTGAAGTTGGTCTGCCTACTGGTATGGCTTGTGAGCATGATGTCTCTGCTCTTGAGGCAGAGCTATTGCATATTTAGGGTTTTCCCTAAGTTCTTCCCTTCTTCCTTATTTTATTATGATGATTGTGTCTTGGAATGTGAGGGGTGCTGGTAAGGATAGATGCGCTAGTACTATCAAGGATCTTAAGAAGATTTATGCCATTGATATTTTTGTTGTGCTTGAGCCTAGGATTAGTGGGCCTAGGGCTCTCAACGTAGCTAAGACTTTGGGGTTTTCTCATTACCATATTGTGGATGCTGTTGGTTTTTCAGGGGGTGTTTGGCTTTTGTGGAATGGGAGTTTTGTCACTCTTAATGTCATTGCCCACTCTAGCCAATCCATTACTACTCTTGTTTGTTTAGGGACTCATTGGTGGTTGCTCACTGTGGTTTATGCTAATCCTTGTCATGGGATTCGAGAGTCTCTTTGGAATTATTTTGATGGTCTTGCTCAAGCTTCTAACCTTCCGTGGCTTGTCCTTGGAGATTTTAATGACATTGTGTGTGCTAAGGAGAAATGTGGTGGTAATTTGGATAATGGTGGTCAGAGTTTCATTGATTGGATTGATCGTAATCATCTTGTTGACTTAGGCTTCTCTAGAGCCCATTTCACTTGGTGTAACAAAAGGAATTCTGAGGGTATTATTTGGAAAAGGCTTGATAGAGGTTTATGCAACATTGAGTGGCGGGTTTTGTTTCCTGAAGCTCATTTATCTCATCTTCCTAGGGTTAATTCGGATCATTACCCTCTTTTGGTGAAGTTATTGTCCAATCATGCCCTAGCCAGAGCTTCTTTGCCTTTTAGGTTTCAAGCTATGTGGTTAAGCCATCCTGATTTCTCTGAGTTCATTTATGATATTTGGAGTTCTAGTGAGGGCCATGTTGTTCATAAATCTATTAGTATTATTCCTTCTCTCCATCATTGGAATAAGCATGTTTTTGGCTGTCTTTTTCGAAAGAAAAATAGACTTTTAGCTAGGCTTGTGGGTATTCAACGAAAGTTGTGTTCGCAATTCAATCCTTATCTTTGTAATCTTGAGGTTGAGTTGACTAAAGAGTATAATCTCATTCTTGATCAGGAAGAGATGTTTTGGCTGCAAAAATCTTGAAATACTTGGATGAGGGAAGGCAATCGGAACACTAAGTTTTTTCATCTTTCTACTTGTCATCAGAAGGAGAAGGAATAAATTGGAAGGGTTGAATAATGATGATGGAGTGTGGGTGACTGAGAAAAATGGTATAAAGCAGATTGTTTGTGATTATTTTCAAGGGTTGTTTAATGTTTCTGTTTCGGCTGGTGAGTATTCTTTGCTTCCTCAATTGTTTCCTCAACTTGGTTGTAATGATTTAGCTGGTTTAAGTGGCATTGTCACTGAATTAGAAATTAAGCATAGTTTGTTTGCTATTGGAGGTCTTAAAACCCCTGGGCCAGATGGTTTCCCTGCTATTTTTTATCAAAATTTTTGGGATCTTTGTTCTAGTGATATCATCTCAGTTGTTAAGGATTGTTTTATAACTGCTTCTCTTCCTGAGCATCTCAATGATACCTTGATTGCTTTGGTTCCTAAGGTTGAGAGGCCTACTTCTATGCCTCAATTATGGCCAATCAATCTGTGTAACACTCTTTACAAAGTGGTTTCTAAGATCCTTGTTGCAAGACTTAGACCTCCTATGTCTAAGCTTGTTAGTCCCACTCAAGTGAGTTTTGTGCCAGGCAGACATATTACTGATAATATTGTTGTGGCTCAGGAAATGTTGCATAAATTTAAAATTTCGAAAGGAAAAAAAAGGTTTGTTGCTTGGAAAATTGATCTATCCAAGGCTTATGATTGTCTGAGCTGGAATTTTATTAGGGAAGTGTTTTGGGAAGTTGGCATTAGAGGCAGGATTCTTGAGCTTCTTATGATTTGTATTAGTTTTGTCCAGTATAAAGCTGTTCTGAATGGTAAGTTAACTGAGGCCTTTGTTCCTAAATGTGGGATTAGGCAGGGTGATCCTCTTTCCCCTTATATTTTTGTCTTGTCATGGAGAAACTTTCTCACCTTATTCATCAAAGAGTTCAGGATAAAATCTGGAAGCCTGTTCAGATTTGTCAAGGGGGTCCTATGGTGTCACATTTATTCTTTGCCGATGATTTGATCCTTTTTGGTAAAGCTTATGTTACTCAAGCTAAGGTTATGAAGCAGTGCTTAGATGACTTCTGTAATCTCTCTGGTCAAAGGGTTAGTTTTGAGAAATCTGTGATTTGTGTTTCCCCAAATACCTGCTCTGATTTAGCCCGCCAGTTGCTTCTATTAGTGGTATCCTATGGTGTCACATTTATTCTTTGCCGATGATCTGATCCTTTTTGGTAAAGCTTCTGTTACTCAAGCTAAGGTTATGAAGCAATGCTTAGATGACTTCTGTTACTCAAGCTAAGGTTATGAAGCAGTTGCTTCTATTAGTGGTTCTCCTCTTACTGATTGTCTTGGTAAATGCCTTGGAGTTCCTTTGATTCATAAAAGAGTTACTAAGGCTACTTATTTTGAGATCGTTGATAAGGTTCAAAGAAGGTTGTCTGCGTGGAAGAGTCATACTCTTTCTATGGCTGGTAGGATCACTTTGATGCAGTCAGTTACCTCTGCCATTCCCATTTATTCAATGCAAACTGCTCAATTTCCTATCTCTATTTGTGATAAACTTGATAAGTTAAATAGGAATTTTCTTTGGGGCCATACTGCATATAAGAATAAGGTTCATCTTGTTAATTGGGATACTGTTTGTCAACCTAAATTTGTTGGTGGTTTGGGAATCAAGAAAACTGCCTGGATGAATCAAGCTTTATTGGCTAAGATTGGTTGGAGATTGCTTCAGAACGATCAAGGCCTTTGGTCTCAGGTTTTGAATGCTAAGTATTTGAGGCAGTATGATCTTCTTGCTGCTAAGGATCTTCATTTAAGTTGCAGTTCTAGTGTTTGGAGGGGTGTTTTATATGGTGCTAAGCTTCTCCCTCATGGTCTTCAAAGGAGGGTAGGTTCTGGTGATAATATTTTATTTTGGATTGATTCTTGGTTAAGCTGTGGTCCTCTGTAGAGTCATGCTCTAATTGATTTATCTGAGGAAATGCTCCAACTTAACGTAAGTGATTTTTTGGAAGATGGTTGTTGGGATATGAATTGTTTGCAGGAATGTTTGCCTGATGAGATTGTCTAGATGATTTTAAGCATTCATTCTGGTTTTTTTGGGTGTGGTCTAGATAAAAGAATTTGGAAGTGCACTCCAAATGGTGATTTCTCTGTTAAGTCAGTTTATAATATCATTTTTCTTGAAGGGAATGTTCTGCCGTGGCAGTGGGCTTTTCTTTGGAAGCTTAAAATTCCTCCTAAGATTAAAACCTTTCTTTGGCTGTTGTGCCATAAGAAGTTGCTTACCAATTATCAAAGGCAGAAAAAGGGCCTTGCTTCCTGTGCTCCTTGTCCCAGGTGCATTTATCCTATAGAATCTATTAAGCATTTAGTTAGAGGTTGTTGTTGCTCTATGGATATTTGGAGTGGCTTTGGGTTTAGTGATAAGTTGGTTAACTGCCATGTGGGTGATTTTGATGTTTGGCTTTTGCACAATCTGCAGTCTAAACAAGTTGTTTGTGATAATTTACCTTGGTCCCTAGTTTTTGTTGTTTGTCTCTGGTTCATCTGGAAGTGGCGCTGTAAAGTTGTTTTTTAGGCTGGGTTTGTTATGCCTTCTGAGCCTCATAAGTTGATTATGCAGTATGCTATGGACTGGTTTACAGCTTGTAAGCCTATGCTTAGGTCCCCTAAGAAGTGTGTCGTGCAGGTGCATTGGCATGCCCCTTTTCCTGGTATTTTAAGCTCAACACTGATGGGAGTCGAAAGTCTGATTCTGGTGCTATTAGAGCAGGTGGCTTGATTAGAAATTCTGCAGGGGATTGGATTACGGGCTTTGCTGTCAATCAGGGTGTTGGTCTCTTGAGGCTGAGCTTTGGGGTATTTTTTTGGGGGCTTCATTTGGCATGGGATATTGGTTGCAGACATGTTGAGGTGGAATGTGATGCTAGCTCTGTGGTGTCTCTTCTTGGTGGTCCCATTGCTTCCACTCATCCTCTTTTTAGCTTGATAAATTGTTGCAATTTGAAGATGCAGCAGGATTGGTTTTGTTCTCTCACTCATGTGTTTCGTGAACAAAACTCTGTTGCTAATGTTTTGGCTCACATGAGTCATGATATGGTTCCTGGCTTTCATCGGTTTGAGTTGGCGCCTCCTTGTGTTTGTAATAGCCTTGTTGCTGATGTTTGCAGCTTGGCTAGGCCTAGAGTTGTAGTTGTTTAGTCTTTTTGTTCTGGTCTTCTTGGCCCATCTCACCCAAAATTTTAAAAAAATAAAATAAAACTAAACCCTACTGAATTAGAGACCACTTTTCACGTACGTCTCTCTGCCTCCCCTAATTCCCTCACTCCCTCCTTCCTCTCCTCCCCATCGCAGGTGCTTCGTCTTGCTTCTGCCACCACTCCGCCAGACTTCTGACTCCGTTCCTCTGCTTTACTCCTTCCTCCACGGTTTTAGGTTAGTAAACCTTCGTTATAACATTCTTTTTCTGTTTAGCTTACCTTTTTTTTTTTTTTGTATGAATGCTTTCTTCTCATACGCTATTGCTGAATCGTTTATTTATTTGTTTCAATCAATATTCAAATGAAGTTTTTTTTTTACTAGTTAAACATGGTCTCCTTCACCATGTAAGAATATGAACCTGTAATAACTTGAATCATGGTAGCATAACTACCACTCCTGGTTGTATTTATGATTTGGGTGTTCAACGATTTGAATCACAGGCTCAACTCTCTCTTCTTTGGTTCTCTCTTCTTTGGTTTTTTGGTTAGCATACCATCGAGTTATTACTTTCTTTTTCTTTTTGTAGTTTAATGTTTTTGATGCGTTAATTTGTTTATTATATGCTGTAGTATCATAAGATGAATTGATTGACTGTAGTGTTGAAATTTTGGTATTATATGCTTATGTATCATAAGCTCATGTCCTATATGATGTAGGAATGGAAGAATATTCAAATATTTCTGCAAGTTCAGAAATTATTGATGAAGACGAAGTTGTTGAACTGGAATCTGATGGGATTAAAATTGAAAATAATGGAGATGATGAGATTGTCATGGACAATAGAACAGATGTGGAAGAAAAAAAATACAAGAGCCGAAGGTTGGAATGGTGTTTGACAATATTTATGAGTTAATTCAATATTATAGAGAATATGGGAAACAATCTGGCTTCCCAGTGATAAAGAGGTCATCAACAAAAGGAGATGATGGGGAGTTGAGATATATTACTCTTGCATGTGCTTGTTCAGGGACCTGCAAAAGTAATTCAAATAATACCCTAAAGCCACATCCAAGTATAAAGAATAATTGCAAGGCTCAAATTAGGGTAGGTTTATGCTTGAGTGGAAGCTGGCGAGTCAACTCGCTTGAAATGAATGATAAAGCTGGGATAAGGCTGAACAAGAGTTATAATTCAGTTGTGGTGGAAGTGGGGGGGGCATGAGAATATGCCATTTTTAGAAAAGGATTGTAGAAACTACATTGAAAAGGTTAGGCAATTACAGCTTGGGGAAGGAGATGCCACTGCAATTCAAAATTATTTTTTGAATATGCAATCTAAGAACACAAATTTCTTCTATGGTATTGATTTAGATCAAGATGGTCGTTTAAGAAATGTGTTTTGGGCAGATGCAAGGAGTAGGGCGGCGTATGAAGTATTCGGCGATGTTGTTACATTTGACACCACATACTTGACTAATAAGTATAACATGCCATTTGCTCCATTTGTGGGGGTCAATCACCATGGTCAATTGATTTTGCTAGGATGTGGGTTGATCTCAAGTGAAGATGCCAACACATTTATTTGGTTGTTTAAGTCTTGGCTTGCTTGTATATATGGTTGTGCTCCAAAGGGAATAATTACAGATCAAGACAAAGCCATGAAAAAAGCAATTGCGATTGTCTTTCCTAATACTAGACATCGTTTATGCTTGTGGCATATCATGAATAAAATTCCTCAAAAGTTAAGTGGATATAAGGAATATCAATTCATTAGCTTTGCCTTGAACAACATTGTTTATGACTCATTGAATCAGGATGAGTTTGAAGAAGGACGGGCCAAGATGATTGAGAAATATAAGTTGCAAAATGATTGGTTGAATAGCCTATATATTGAGAGACATCATTGGGTGCCAGCATTTGTGAAAAATAGTTTTTGGGTGGGAATGTCTACAACACAACGTAGTGAGAGTATGAATGCATTTTTTGATGGTCATGTAAACTCAAAAACTACTTTAAAACAATTTGTGGATCAATATGACAATGCATTGAGGATAAAGGTGGAAAACGAGACCAAGGCAGATTGTAATTGTTTATCGTTTTCAGGTAATACATATATTTCCTGAAACACTTGTTTGCTTTTATTCACCTCTATTTTATAATTTTTATGTTTCATTTTTCTGTTCTTATATTTAGGGTGCCTAATATCGCTATTTGGATAGAGGTTATGGGAAGCACAATATGCCAAGAATTAAGTTTGAGGGAAAAGGATGACCAAGAGCTCAACTGCAAAATGGAAGCAAAACGGAGAATAATATTTTTTTGTTTTACCTTGTTGCTTAAATTTACAAATTTAGTTATAATAGTTATGGTGTAATAGACATATGGAAATCAACTTTGAAGAGAGTTATCATATATTGATTTTGAACTTTTGATATCATCTTTTAGGCATTAAGCTAATGAGTTTGGACGGTTGCTGTGTGTACTTATTCCCACTCATGAATTTCATGGAGGCAAATGGTTCATCATGAATTTAATAAGTGTGCAAATGGTATTAAGCTATGCATTTGTCTATAACACCCTGCTCATGAATTTCATAAAAGAAAATGGTTCATCATGAACAATACAAACTGCAAATGAGAGAATTTATATAGCAACCAATGAAAACTAACAAAATACATTAACTTAATTATGCTTTAACGATTAGATCTCTAACTATAAATGAGATACAAATGAAATCCAGTACTTGAATTAGATACAATCTATTATCAGCATGCATCCACCCTAAGGTGAATATCTTCAAAATAACATCCTTAACATGGAGAGTCATCACTGCAAGGAACTCATGTCATGTGGCTTTTTTTTTTTTTTTTTTTTTTTT
>NW_018921480.1:262751-329381 GCF_002207925.1 Prunus avium
TATCTGAATAGTATTCGGTACGGTACGGTATTGATCGGTACCAAATACTTGATACCGCTACCATACCATACTCTATTGGTACGGTACGGTACGGTACCGAATATTGATCGGTACCGAATGAAACGGTATGAAATCGGTATGGTACGGTTCGGTTAGGGTACGGTTTCGGTATTTCGGTTTTAGATGCCCACCCCTACCTGTAAGGTGCATGAAAAAGCTATTCTATTCTGACCATTGAATCCTTGATTAAAAAACACCAAAAAAAACTCAATCAGATGTAACATAGTAAAGAAACCCATCAGAAAATTAAACAAATTCATACCCATCCAGAAAATTAAAAAAGTAAAACTCATTCATCCACACCTTCTGAATTCCAGTCCTGATTTTCTTTAGATAGATTGCTTTGTGCAATTTGGCTTGTAAGATGGAGTTTGATCAAGAAGGGAGAGGGGTGAAGAATATGATGTACAAATATAGGTGTACTAAACCAAACACCAAGAGGAAGGAGTAGAGCGGTAGTGGAGCGGCGGGGGAAGGGTTGCAGAGGTCCGACGAAGCGCCGACGATTAGAAACAAATCCTGATTTGAAGAAGACCATGTTTAACCACTAAAAAAAAACTTAATTTGAATACTAATTGGAAACAAATAAATAACCGATTCAACAATTGCTTATGAGAAGAAAGCATTCATCCAAAAAAAAAAAAAAAGGGTAAGCTAAACAGAAAAAGAATCTTAACCATGGAGGAAGGAGCAGAGCGGCGGAACGACGTCAGAAGTCTGGCGGAGCGATGGCAGAAGTCCGGCAAAGCACCTGCGATGGGGAGGAGAGGAAGGAGGGAGAAAGGGAATTGGGGGAGGCAAACTAATTCAGTAGGGTTTAGTTTTCTTTTTTTAAAATTTAAGTAAAGAAAAATATAGAAAATATTATCTCCTTAAAAAAGAACTAATATAATTTTAATGAGGTGGTTGTCCACATCAGCTGCCATGTAAGATGGTATTAAAATGTGGTAGATTTATGTGGTAAGCATAGCATTACCCAGAGTAAATAACCCTATAGGTTGGGGGGTTTACTATAGTTTGTCATATTATATATAGCAACGAAAGTGTTAAATCAATTTCATGAGTTCGAAAGCAAAATCTTTCAACCAAGTGTTTTATAGGTCATGTGATCGATGTCATGGAACTAAAATCAAATAAGAGAGGAGATAAAATTCACCCATGGAGCGAGTTTTAAACATTATCCAACTATTCCACCAGGGTTAATGAAGCTTAAACTTGATCTTTTCTCTTTGAAAAGGTTTCCAAGTAACAACACTATGCGACCTCTAATTTTCTTCACCCCCTCAATTGTGCAAAAAAATTGGTGAAATAGTTGGATCCCATTTTTCAGGCTTTAGGAAGGTCCTTACTGAATCGTACTCTTCTGTAGCAAATGATTTCTATCGTCCTTGGAACGTCAGTAAAGGGCATGAGTTGAGGTTGATTCAGACATGTTTCAGACTTCAGACTGAATAGATATACTTCCTATAACGCATCTTATGACGCATTCTAAGCTGAGGCGGTGCCAAAAAGTGGATATCATTGAAAGAGTTATATGAGTAATCACCTCCGCATTACTTCAAATACACTGTACAATATCACCAACAGTGGATTAAATTACATAAAAGAAGAGATGAAGTTTAAACCAAAACAAGATCCCCTTCCTGTTGATCTTCTTGTTCCTCGGGCAGCCTTCCCTCCCGATATGGCAGAAGAATACGCTTAATATCTTCTGCACTTAGAGTCTCATACTCTAAAAGTGCATTTGCCAATGCATGTAATGCCTTTTCATGCTGAAAAATGTGAAACAAGAAAAGTCAGTGAAGTCCATGATTGCCTAAAACCAAATGTGAATGCTGGCTATTCCTATAGAATACAAACCTTTTTTAGAAGGGCTTTTACACGATCATATGCTTCTCTTAACAGTTTCACAACCTGAAGAACAATTTAAACCAATTTAGATCCAAAACTAATTTCATAATAATTTAATAATAAAGACCCGAGATTCCAAGAAAATACTTCGGCATCAATACGAGATTGCATTTCGGGGCTCGGTCGATCTTTGATATGAACTGGCCCAATTGTGTCGCTCATGCCACAGCTTGAAACCTTAAACCGCAAAGTTGACAATAGCATTAAATGATTAACATAAAAGTGTATATGTCTTAGCTGAAGATGGACATCGAGAAATAATTTGTTCTTCAGTCACCAAACAATGGAAATTGTGAAACAAACATTAAAAAAGTAGAGCATATATGTAATAAATAAACAGATGCTGAGGAACAAACAATGACTTCAAACACAACAATTTTATTGCTTAGACAAAAGGGAAACTTGGACTATCCAAGGAAAACATAAATTTAATTAGGAAGAATATTAACTTACTTACATGAGTACCTTAATGGAATTAATACTGGATTTCTTAAAAGATGGAATCTACATGCTAGGATAAAGAAAATACCATATAGTGGGCAAGCTCTGAAGCTGTATGTAGATCACTGCTTGCTCCAGTTGTGATATGATCCTGACCGAAGATTATCTCTTCTGCCACTCTTCCTCCCATGCAGACATCAAGACGGGCTAATAACTGCCTCTTGCTAATTGATGTCTCATCATTGGAGGGGAGCTGGGTGACCATTCCTAAAGCAGACCCACGAGGCATAATTGTTGCCTTGTGAATTGGATGTGCCCCCTCAGTATTGAAAGCAACAATTGCATGACCACTTTCATGATATGCTGTGAGCTGAATGATGTGTAATTATTTTAGTAAATAACAATTCACGTTCAAACTGTAAGCATTTTGGACTTCAACTTCCTTGTGAATGATATGCATACCTTTTTCGAGTCTTCAGATATGAACATTGTTTTCCGCTCAGTACCCATAACGATCCTGTCCTTCGCAAACTCTAACTGTGTAGCAGTCAACTTCTCAGCGCCTTCAACAGCAGCTTTAATGGCAGCAATATTTACCAAGTTTGCAAGATCTGACCAAGATTACAAAGAAAAATGGAAATAAGAAAGTGGGGAGGTTCATGCCAGGAGAGACTAAAAAGTTATGAAACAATTTTCTATGAAGATGCTAATTTCATATATTGAAAGGAGCCGACCTGCCCCATTGAATCCTGGTGTACCACGAGCAATAGCTTTAACGTCTACATCATCACCCAATGGTTTATCCTGTAGATAGAGCTCCAATATCTCTTGACGACCTCGCACATCTGGATTAGGAACAACAATCTGCATAATAACATTTGTTACTCTATTCTTTCAAAGTAAATAAAACAATTGACCAATAAATTGATAATAAAAGCTACACAACCTTGTTCCAAAAAAAAGGCAAGATAAACCTTAAACCATCAATTGATTCTGTATGAATACTGGATTCTCTTTTATTGAGTAATCTTGAAAAATTTACAACAGGGGACAAGTTGTGTCCTGAAAACCCGCCGCCAAACTTACATAACAAACTAATGCTACAAAAGCTAAGAGACTTGAGTCAGTTCCCAGCACAAAAACATCCCTCTGGAGTGTCATAAGACACCTCCAACTTTTTTTCCAAGTCCTTGCACAAGTTAAAAGCCAATTCTAAACTTATGTTTTTTTTTTTTTTGGCAGAATAGTGTGGGACATATATAGTAGGATTTCTTCTACCAAAACAAATGTAGAAGAGTTAAAGGAAATAGTACAAAACAATGGACACAATCTCCAGTAGAGCAGAGGTCTATAGAACCTTAAAGTACAACAAAACTAAAACATCAACAACCTTAATTACAACAGAAAACCAGTTAAGAACTAAAGGCACTAATAAACAGCTTTATTCAAATTTGAAAGAGCTATCCTTCAAATGTAAAGTAATGGAAGCCCGAAGAGATTGCCGAAAACAAACAATATTCCCACAAATAAACCTGTCTCCTCAGCCCTCAGATTCTCGAAAATCCTCTTATTCCTCTCCGCCCAAATGACCCAAAAACTAATCATCACAACAAGCAAGCAGCTAGAGAAAAAATTTAATGGCGGTGGAACTATGTTGGGTAGACAACAATCACAAAGAGATGATTGAAGAAGGTTGAATTATCTAGAGAAAGCTACAACCTTGTGGCTTGAATAATAAATCCAAGTCGGTGGACTTGGTGATGTCGGCAAACAATACCTATAAATATGCATGAATGTACTCATATAAGGTGGAGTTAACCAATAGAATTCCCAATCTATACGGGAGCAAAAAAAGCTACCCAAACCAATCTATGTCGTGGAGCTTCCAAGAAAGAAGCTCAAGTAGCCAATAGCTACAACAATCAAATGTGGTGGCCAAAAGCCACAAGGGAGCTACAGAGTGAGCTACCCAACCTAAAGAGGGTGATGATTAGCCAAGATGCAACCAACCCATGGTGGCCAATAGCCTCAAGTTCTATGTACACCAAGCTAAGTACTATCCTCCTCCATTCTAATAAAATCTTTCGTTTCAACTATTGTCCTATACTTCCTAAACCCCTTCACCTATAAATCCAAAAAGTGGTATATCTTCCCCACAACCATAAGCTTCTAGCCCACAGGAGTTGATCTAACAAGGGGTTTCGTAGTTGAAACAGAAGAAGTGGAGATTTCTTGTTTGAAGTTTGTGGATGACACAATTTTCTTCCTTTGCAAGGGGGAACAAAATTTTAGAAATTTATTGATGATTTTGGAACTTTTCAATACTATTTCGGGACTGAAGATAAATAGAAGCATAGTCTTTGACTAGCAAACCCTAGTTCATTGATAATATGATGGAGACATCATTGTCAAACCACTTAGAGTTTATGAGAGAGAGATGGAAGAAGAGTAGTCATAATCCGGTTATGTCTTTGTGGCTGGATTAATTGCTCTTCATCTTCTAAGCTTCTCCATCAGAGACTTTTCATATTTCTTTGGGAGTTTCTAGAGTTCTACAATCTATTTATTTTCTTTAAAAGCTTTAAATAAGTGTCTTTAGGTTTTCTTGTCATAAAGTCTTGGTGCATGTTTCCAGTAATAAAGTCTTAGTACATGTGATGCAGGAGCATCTATGAAGCTCTCTAAGATTACTTAGGCCTGTGAGTCAATTGAGCTAGGGTTCTTTTCTTTTCCTATTCTTACTAGGATTTGGTTTAATTTCTTGTTTAGGTTTTTAGTTTCCTATGTCAATTTGGTTTTCTGTATTCTAGTATAAATAGGCTAGTTAGAGACTCTTGTATGCAGTTTTTGTTGATGAATATAATTTCAGACTTTAAGTCCATAGAGTTTCTATTGGGATTTTTCCCTAGAACTCAATTATCTTCATTCCAACTTCGATTCTAATGCTTTATCCTTCTGTTCTCTGTATTTTGAGTATGTTTGGGTCACTGGACAGCAGCTTATAGCTGCTGCCCTACATCAAATTGGTATCAAAGCCAGGTTAATCCTTGCTCCACACCATGGTTGGATGTGCTCGAGGTCGTGGATGAGGGAACCAAGCCCAACAAAAAGAGATGGCTGAGATGTGGCATATCATGGAAGAGTTGTCGAGAGCGGTGCAAGCCCTCCAACGACAAGAAAACGCGGATGCCTATATGGAGATTCCGGAACTCAACCGCAAACCTTTAGACATACCAGAAGATGGTCGTAAGGACGACTTTGAAGAAGAGGTAAACCCCTTTCATGAAGCTAGAAACCATGGTGATGGTGATCGAGGTGGATTGGAAAGAGCGGTTTGCTCTGATTCTTTAGTTAGTTTTGTAAAGTTAGATATCCTTCCCATATTTGATCGTTGTTTAGAAGAGGATTGTGAATTTTGTTTTGAGGTTGAGAAATGTTTTGATTTTGACAATGTATATGGTAAGAGTAAGCAAGATGAATCTAGTGTAATCTTGAAGGTGGTGGATCAAGAAAAGGTTGGGTCTGAACTTTTGAAGGAGCACAATCCATACAAGTTTGAAGGCAAGGTGATACAAGAAAG
Source organism: Prunus avium (assembly GCF_002207925.1). Next base: position 268,744 of record NW_018921480.1, read on the forward strand.
TCTTGAAGGAACCATTAGAGATGAGATGACTTCTAGTGATACTTCTAAATATGTTGATTTTATAGGAGTTGATGCTTTTGATTTGAAGATTGCCAAGAACTTCATTGATCGTGTCAATCTAATGGCTTTTGGATTGAACAGCTTTTGGGCTGCGAGGTTGTACACTAGATAACTTGAATTGTTCTAGAGGGATTAAATATTCTAAGTATCTATTTCTTTGGAGTGGGAAGGTTCAATTTCAAGGTCAAAGTTCTATAGACAGTTTATGTAAGTGTATGTCATGTTTGGACAGTTTTCAGCGAAAGGTTGGAATTCGAAGACGAATTCTTCACAATCCGGTGGAATTGATGCAAGAAAATAAACATAAGTATTCAAGAGTGGTTCGATATTCAAAATATCTCTTTGTTTAGAAAGGAAGAATTCAGTTTCAAGCTTCTCATGCAGTATATTCCAAATACCTCTTTGTTTGGAAATGAAGAATTCAGTTTCTAGTTTCTCATGGAGTCTTTGTTGATAACAGTTTAGACTCGAGGACGAGTCTCTTCCAACCTGGGGAGTTTGATGCAAGAGCATCTACAAAGCTCTGTAAGATTACTTAGGCCCGTGAGTCAATTGGGCTAGGGTTCTATTTACTTTAAATTATTAGTTATTTCTTTTCTTTTCCTATTCTTATTAGGATTTGGTTTAATTTCCTGTTTAAGTTTTTAATTTTGTCAATTAGGTTTTCTGTATTCGAGTATAAATAGGCTAGTTAGAGACTCTTGTATGCAGTTTTTGTTGATGAAAATAATTTCAGACTTTAGTCTATAGAGTTTCTATTGGGATTTTGCCCTAGAACTCAATTATCTTCGTTCCAACTTCGATTCTACTGCTTTATCCTTCTATTCTCTGTATTTTGGGTATGTTTGGGTCGCTGGACAGCAGCTTATAGCTGCTGCCCTGCATCAACATATATCTAGTAATAAAGTCTTTGTGCATGAATTTAGACTATTTGTATTTGGGAGTCTTAAATGTTAGTTTTGGGTATAAATATATGTAAGTGCCTTGGGCAAAGGCAATGAACCTTGATAAATAAACAGTTATCATAAATTTTCCGGCCTACTTTCCTGCGATGGGAGTTTTGGTGTGAAGCCAAGTTTTGGTGAAAAGCTAAGTTTGTCCTTATCTTTATTATTAAGAGGTTTGCTGTTTAATTTCCATTATTCTATCAAGTACTCGTTTCCTTGTTGATATTCTAGCCAATTCTTCTTTTATTGCCTTGTTTCTAAACTTGTTTTCATTGAAGCCTATATAAAAAGATAATCTTGAGCCTATATGGAATTTAAAGACTTTGTATTAGACTTTGAACACATCCTACACTAGAGGAATCTACACAATTCTCGGAACCACTTACATTCTGGATTTTGAAGAGCATAATGCGGGCAACAAAGTTAACTAGTTTCATGCATATTTCCTACTGTGAATTCCTTGTTTGTTGATGGGTGTTCATGCCTGGTAAAATTTAATAGCTTGAGTTGATTCTAAAATTGATCTTGGTACTAGTTAACTCATATGCTGCATCATAATCTGTACAATCTAGGATAAGAACAAGAAAACAAGTTTATGACATGAGAATTGTCTTTCCAAGGGCTAAAACTTGAACCCCAAATGATTGAATGACAATATTGGAATCCCAGGTGTTTGCATGCAGCCTATTTTCTTCTAATGACAGAATAAAAAAGGGCATTGGAATCTCCACAACCATTTTGCCAGTAATACCTCATTCCTCTTCATCAAACTACCCACCCCAAACCTCCTTTTTATTTCTCATTGGACATGACATCCCATCTGATAATCATTTTTCATTGAAGATTCTACAGAAATGAAAGGTTACAAATCTAGAAACATTATTATTATTTTTTTAAAGGAACAAATTGTATTAAAAGAGGGACAAAATACAAAAGTGGATAAGAAATCCACAGCAGGCAGAGAAGAAGAACAAAGAAAAAACAACCCAGCTCCCACAAACCAAAAAGACAACCCAGAACAACCTTAAGCTCTAAAACCAGAGAAACCCTGCTCCCTAGACAACCACAACTAAACTCTCAACGATTTGGTCATTTCGGAACACCGACACCCACTTTTCTAACGATTTTTCTATCTAATTTCCCTCCCTCAACCTTACTAGCAGAGCCCAAACCAATAATAAAAAAAAGGAATAAAAGAAAGTGTAATCCACAGAAAATATAAATAACTTACATGCCTATCAAATCTACCAGGCCTTGTCAGAGCTGGATCAAGAATATCAGGCAAGTTTGTTGCAGCCATCAGAATTATTCCCTGCAGAAATGTCAAAACTTCAGAAATAGTAGAAAGGAACCCATAAATACAGAAAGATGCTTTAATATACCTCATTCTGCTCAAAACCATCCATTTCAACAAGTAGTTGATGCAGCGTTTTCTTTGTATGCCCTTCCCATTGTTTCCGAGTGGATCCAACAGCATCTATTTCATCAATGAAGATGATGCACGGAGCCTGTGAGAAATGAAAATCATACAAAACGCAATCAGAAGACATGCCAAGGAACCGCTTGTATGTGATGCAGGACGTGTAGGACCTAAATTTATTAGTTTCCTAATGTATTTGTTAGTTTCCTAGATTCTTTAGTTTTCCAAGTTCTAGTAGGATTTCTACCTTTCCAGATTTCCAGATTTCTAATTTTAAGTTTCCTATTTTATTTGGGTTAGGATTTATGTTTAAGCAAGGGATTTTTATCCTATTATGTCTAGGTTTTAGTTTGCTATAAATACCCCCATGTAGTTCTTTAAAATTCAGATTTGAATGTTGAGTATACCTTTTCCTAGAACTCTCTGATTTCGTCCCTTCGATCTATATTTCTTCTCCTCGATCTCCGATATTCTTCTTTGTTCTACTGTTTCTTTCCTTTATCTCGTCTTTTTGATCTCTATTTCTTCTCCTCGGTCTCTTATATTCTTCTCTATTCTGTTGTTTAAAGTGCTTAATCATACACCTACGGGCTGTACTACATCAGTATGACTTCAACAAAGTGCATAGTTTTAGAAAATGTAGAACAGATAAACAAAATTACCATATGAACACTGTTGAGTTACTTAAATGGGGGTCGAATGACTAGACGCATGAGGAAATTTGAAAGTTTCCTTAGGGAGGCTGAACTTAGGGATCTTAGGCTACTTCATCCAGTTTTGGGGAGAGGTTGGCCTGTTCAAGGCAGGATGGTTTCTCTTCTCTCCTTTCAGGGAGGATCTTTTCCCTAGTTTTAGACCAGGAGGTGATATAGTACAGCCCGTAGGTATTAGATTAAGCACTTAAACAATAGAACAGAGAAAAATATAAGAGATCGAGGAGAAGAAAATATAGATCGAGAAGACAAAAGAAAGGGCAAAACAGTAGAACAAGAAGAATATCATAGATCAAGAAGAAGAAAATACAAATCAAAGGGACGAAAGAAAGGGCAGAAATCAGAGAGTTCTAGAAAAGGTCAACATTCAAATCTGAATTTTAAAGAACTACATGGGGTTATTTATAGCTAAATAAAACCTAGAAATAATAGGATAAAAATCCTTTGCTTAAACAGAAATCCTAACACAAATAAAACAAGAAACTTAAAACTAGAAATATGGAAATCTGGAAAAGTAGAAATCCTACTAGTAATTGGAAAACTAGGGAATCTAGGAAACAAACAAATACATTAGGAAACTAATAAATTTAGGTCCTACGAGCCCTGTTAGGATTTTGGCTCATCAAATATGTCCTAGTTGGTTTAGGATTGCTTTAGGAAAATTAGAGGTATTCTTGTCCTAGAGGGATTAGGAAAGAATGTCAGTCTTCCTTATTCAATTTAGGTTTGGTTTTCTAGAAGCCTATTTGGTTTTGGATAAGTGTAATTTCCTAATCCACTTAGGAATAGGAATTCAATCAGCCTTGGGACATGTAAGCCAACTCTATATCTATAAATAGGGTGTGGCAAGCCTTATTTTGAGAGAGGGAAAAACAGCAAGAGACAGCCAAGAGTTTTGAGATTAGTCCTAGGGTTTGCAAAAGTTTTGTAATCTCTATTATTAATCAAAGGAGCAGTGATTTCTCTACCTAGAGAAATCACAACTGGACGTAGGCAAAAGTTCTGCCGAACCAGTATAATTCTTGTGTCTAAGTTTTCTAATATTTGCTAGTTTAGTCTATTGCCGTTGGTTACATTAAAGAACAAGATCCAGCAGCAAGTTATTTAACACGTCCTGCATCAGGAGGCCCTTGTAATGATTGTGTCAGATCATTTCGCTATCCAAGACAAGGTGTCCCTCACCCTTTAGGGTTGACACTTGACAAGATGAAGTAAAACCGTAAGGGTTTCAAGGAAAACTTCAAGAACTGGAGGGAGGAATGTTGGGTTCAGGAATGGACGTGTTACGGAAGTTGAGGATTTGAAAAAGGAGCTGAAAATCTAGAACAAGGATTTGGTGATATTAGACTAAGGCTGCTATTCCAAATCAAACAAAAGAGATTGATATAGAGAAAAAGGGTGAGACGGTACCATGAGGCAAGACAGCAAAGACTTTAGAAACAGGTTTGAAGAATTGACCAATGTTACCTAGAACGAAGTTTGAGTTGATACGTGGAATAGGGTATGTTAGGATAGACTTAGTTTGTCGGGTGTTTTAGGTCATGGCTTGTTTTGAACTCTTAATGCGATCAATAATTTTTAAATAAATTATACTTGTAGCCCGTACCTAAGGTTTTTGGGAGCCAGATCTTTAAAAGGTTAGTAAGGGACTAGATGGGTGGAAAAGGGTTCCTTGTCTTGGGGTGGTAGCTTTGCGCTGACCGCGCTAATAAACCTTTTGCCCTCATACAAGATCAGAAGGCTACAACATTTTCTTCATTGGTGGATGAAGATGGAACAAAGTATCTTCTGGTTGACCATGGTCCCAGAAAAAGAATACAATCGAGAAACGACAAGCATAACTAGAGTAGCCATACATACAAAACTATTTCCAGATCTACGTGTCGAATGGAACTCAAAGTTCTAGACTCACTTTGGTGAAAATTGGGTAGTGAGTAGTCTTCCAACCTGCTTCAGGTCTCCATTTAAATTATCAGTTAGGGTGAAAAAAACAGTTGAGAAATTATTTCAAATTTATGAAGAATTGTTTGCGGGAAGGTCGAGAAGAGTGTAGAATAGATCATCTACTCAGCTTAGTTAAAGACGAAAGGAGAAAGGGGGAATTGGTATCAGGTAATCTGAGTAAAAGGAATATTGCTCTCTGGGGAAATAGTTGTGGTGGTTTCCCCTTGAACAAGATTCTTTTTGGCTCACGATTATTAGGAGCAAGTTTGGATTGCATTCTAATGGATGGATTTTTTTTTTGGGCTAGAATCAGTTAGTTGATCGAAACTAGATCTTGTGGAATGATAATGAATATCAGACAATACATTTTGTACCTTGCTAAAAAACTGATCCTTGCCAAACAACATATTGTCTAACCCCAAGGACAAACACCTAAGGAACAGGAACAATTCTCAAGACAAAACACTCATTGTTTGGAATCCGTGTCTAGAATAGGATGTTAACTGTCGAGGTGAGTCTTGAAGAAGCTGAAATATATATCACGATTCAAGACTTGAAAAGTTCATGATGGCTAAATGAAAGAGCTCTTCCTAGGTATATATGAAACATAGTTAGCATAAGAGTGCATCTTCTGAACAAGTTTCAAATGTATATCATTTACCCTTGACGCATATGATTTACACAAGAAAATTTTTGTTAGATCATTGTTTTTGTGTACACGATTCTTCGTACCTCAGTCCCGACTGATCACACAATTTCTATGATTAATTGTTACACGTTTACAGTTGGTCGTGTTCTCTACAAAGCGTTTCTGATTGATTATGCATGGATGATCCATACTGTACCTTCCCTGCGACTCATCATGACTGTCGTGCTGGATCTACTTGATTTATTTGTTTTATTGATAAATATATAAATACTAAGTTGTGTCCACTACTATCTCAGATTTAGTGTTGTTAATTCCGTTGTTCAGAGTGATCAATCCTACATTTCTTTGTGGTAGATTTCCCCTATGAATTTTCTTTTACACAGACCTATTCTTCAGTTTCCTCGCAAGCCTTCGAGCCAAACGTCACACAAATTAACTCTAGCTTCTTAAAAATCTCCTGTCTTTAGTAGCATCACTAAAACACTTACCTGACCACTCTGCACAACCTAAGTCCACTTTTGTGGAATAACTTCTCAATCTATTTCTCTCCATGATTCTCATCATCCACCACCTCTACAAAGCCTCATCTACCTCTAAGTTTCCTATTTTATTTGGATTAGGATTTCTTTCCTAAAATAGGTTTAATTTTCCTTTTCACTCTAGGGTTAGATTATTATAAATACCCTTCTATGTAATTCATTATGGAGTTGAGATTTGAGATATTAAGAAAAGTTTACTTTCCAGAGATTGGAGACTCCTTGGTGTGAAGCCAAACCCCTGGAGTGATTCCAGACCTATCCTTGTTCGTTCTATTTTCTGTTTTCCGTTGTTTTCGCTTCCCCTAAACTACCTAAATCTACAATTCATCCATGTCCTACATCAACTTCTCTCAAATCTCTCGAGTTCTTTTTCTTAACCAGTCCCACTTTACACTGGAAATACATATTGACAGAATTGCCATCATTCTGGCTCTCCATGTTCTATGTATGCAGCTATGTAAGAAATATCAAATTATTTCATCTTTGATTCTGGTTAATGTTTCATGATGAATAGTTATCTCAATAGCTCAAAGTTTTAGTAAGCCCTTGGGGCTAGCCAAAGTGCTGTGGGTGGATGGGGTAATGGGTAACGATTAGGATAGGTCTAGGGTTCGATTCCATCTAGTGTAACCAAAATAGTGGAATGTCTTAGTTGCTTACTTAATCAATTTAGTACATATTCCCATAAATAATTTTTTAAGGCATGCCAAATTGCCACCAAAAAATGCCTCATAACCAACAAACCTTTTTTTTGGCTGCTTGGAATAAGGATCTTACACGCCGAGCACCAACTCCAACAAACCTGTCATCCAAATACGTAACATGAGATCACTACAGGCTTGGCAATGTCAACTAATTCCCAGATATAAGCACAGCTCACATTGTAAACAGTGACAACAAAAATCAGATCTCAATTGATTAACGCTCATACATTAAAGGAAAAAAAGGAACAAAGAGCAAAAGAGCAAACAAACAAAAGAAAACATACAAAAGCTTCATCTTTGAAGAATGTCACACAAGCATACATGAGTACGCTGTTGAGCAACAGTAAAGGCTGATATATTTGTGGTGCTGTTTATAGCAAAGTAATAAGATCAATAATTATTCATATCTGAACAGCCAGATGGCCTAAAATACCAACAGAAACTTCATAATAATATCCCAATCTAAGTATATGTATCAACTAAATAGCTTGATAATTCACTGCCACAAATAGGGAGTAGCGATGCTTTGAAACCCATCCAAGATCTGACATTCAACAACATGCTTGAAGTTAAACAATTCTAACTTTCTAAGACCAGAACCACTGACTAGCAAAGCTTTACAAGGACCTGATAATGAGCAAGTTAATGTGAAACAAGGTGATGGGTGTAATTCAATTTTCAGGTACAGATCTCATAATAATGGGTTAGACATGATTTAACAAGCCAAAAAAGACCGACTCCTGAAATGGATAACAGATAAGAATTTATAATAACATATTCTTTGTACTGCATTCGACAATTTTAAATCTGCTACAGTTGATTTTAACCATCACTGGGAAAAGTATAATTATTTAACCAGTCCAAAAAACCAAGACTGCAAATTATCCTCAAAACAATCTAGCTAAACAGCATGCAACAGGACTTATTTAAATGAAATGAAAAGTAGAGATACCTAAAATAAAATATCGGAAAACATAAAGCTTTCAAAAAATAGCACAATATTGAGATTTTTTTTCATATGTAAAAGCTTATAAGATGGCTCACATTTCCTCAAACTCAGATCCTGCTCTATAGAAAAATGGTACACCAGCTTCTCCTGCAATAGCCTTCAAGGTCCAACATAAATCAGAATTTTTTTTTTTTTTTGGGAACTTTTTTATAAGAAACATAATTTCATTAAAAAGGAACAGAACAATACAGAGGACAAGTAGTCCGCTGATCTAGCTAGAAAATGCCAGCCAGCTAAACACAACAACAAAGACTGCAAAACATAGCAAAGCAACAAAGTTACATGGCAGCAGACCAGTAAAGACTAGTGAACAGCAGAATTCCAAGCATACAACTAAGCTTGAAAAGAATTATCCCAAAATTCAGAAGATACCGACATCCCAAAAACGAACTCCGTCCCATAGAAGATCCATCTCCACATCCCTTGCTCTACCAAAAAACCGATATCTCCCACATAACAATGAAACAAAAGAGGCTGGAGTTGGTCAACTGAAATGGGTCTACCTAAACAGTCTTCTCCATAAGGTCAAAGCAAGGGGCCAATGGAGCAATGGGTGATCTGAACTCTCAGAAGATTTTTTTATATAGAAACTTTACAAATTCAAAAAAGAGAGACGAAGAAACAATCAAGTGGATAAGGAATCCACAAGAAAAAACAAAAGAAAGCTACAACCTCAAGACCAAAACAACAAAGGAAAGCAGGCCAAGAAAACAAACTAGAAGGCCAACCAGGAAAAGAGGAAAGAACAACAGATCACTTCACAACCGCTAACAAATCACGCATAATAGAAGAGACAGCCAAATCCTTAAAAATAGGAGTAACCAAAGCCCATAACGCCTCCCAAAACTTCACTCTATCACACATTTCAGCTACCCCCACACCCTTGTAGTCCTAAAAAATTCTTCTGTTACGCTCCAAGCACAATTTCCAGAACACTACATGCACCAAGCAACCCCACAGAACTTTAGCTTTCTTCCCCCTACCCAGCGCATCAATCTTGGAGGATAACAGCTGAAAGCAACTTTTAGGAATAACCCAAGCAGCATTAACTTCCCACAGAAGTAATCACCACACCTTTAAGAAGTAGGGGCAGTGAATGAACAAATGATCCGGCTTTCCCTGTCCATATTGCAAACAGTGCACCAGTGAGAGGATAAGCACATAAAGGGGCGATGCCTCTGCAAAGTGTCACAAGTATTAACTTTCCTAATGGCAACCTGCCAAAGAAGAATTTTAACCTTTGGGAGAGTCGTAGACTTCCAAATTTGAGGGTACGAGGGAACTCCTCCGCACAACCATTATCCTGAATGAAGGAACAAAAAGAATGGCACGAGTATAACCCTGAGTGATCCAACTTCTGCCTTCTGTTGTCCCTCCTAGAGGGAACCAATCTAACTCTATCCAGGATAACCAGTAACCTAGTCGCCACATCAATCTCCCCCAAAGTAAGGTGCCTTCTAAATCTGAAATCCCAAATGTGAGGATACACTCCAGAACTCACAACGGAAGAGATACTGGATTGCTTCTTACTGGACAGAATGAAGAGTCTGGGCAAAACCTCTTTGAGCACACCTCCCCTACACCAATCATTCTCCAAAATCTCACCCTATCCCCTCCACCACCCACAAAATCGCAGCCTTGAAGAAATACAGGGTAACCACTAGAAATGTCTTTCCACTGGTTACGACAAGAGCCACGAGATAACACATTAGCATTCCAGCCATTAGCACTTACCCCATAAATACTCTTGATCACCTTGTGCCAAAGAGAATTAGGTTATTTGGGGAATCGCCACAGCCACTTGGTACACAAAGCCACATTCCTTACTTTTAAAGAACCCAACCCTAAACCGCCATTATTTTTTCATCTTTCAACAACCTCCCACCTGACCAAGTGAGTTTCCTTCCCATCATCAATACCTTCCTACAAGAAATCTCTCATTAGCTTCTCCACATAACTCACCACAAGGCTCGGCATTTTGAAAAGAAACATGTAATAAATAGGAATACTCTTCAAAACAGCCTGAATCAAAGTGAGTCTTCCACCTTTGGATAAACATGTCTTCTTCCACTTCTGCAGCCTTTTCTCTACCTTCTCCACAACCAGATCCCAAAAACAGTGTTCTAGGATTCCCACCAAGGTGAAGGTCCAAATACAACACAGACCAAGCCCCCACCTCGCAGCCCCATGCCTCGGCCATCGTAGCCAGCTCCCCCTTGTTGTAATTGATGCCAATTAACGAGCATTTCGACTTATTAATTCTCATACCTGATACAAAACAAAATAAATCAAGCACCACCAGAAGATTGTGCCAATAATCCGGCCTGTCCCCAAACAAGAAAATAGTGTCATCGGTAAATTGGAGATGGGACACCTCCACCTGATCCCGACCAGCAACAAGACCATGAAACACATCCATCTCCTGAGCTTTCTCAAGAAGCCTACTCAGCACGTCAATCACCAAGGTGAAGAGAAAAGGGGAAAGCGGGTCCCCCTGTCTCAACCCTCTAGAAGCCTTAAATTTTCCTATAGGCCTACCATTGATCATGATAGAAAAATTTGCCAAATAAAGACAACCAGGAATCCAGCTTCTCCACCTTCCCCCAAACCCTTTTCTAACCATAACCTCATCCACAAATTGCCACTCCACACGATCATATGCCTTCTCAAAGTCAATTTTAAAAACAGAACCAGCCGCATTATGTTTCCTACTCTCCTCCACCACCTCATTAGTGATCAAGGCAGCATCTAAAATCTGCCGATCCCTCCCAAAAGCACCTGGGGAAATGGAAATAGTACTCCCCATCACCTCCCTTCATTCTACAAGTCAAAACTTTAGAAAACACCTTATACAAGCTAGTCACAAGATTAATAGGACGAAAATCACTCACTTTGACCGAATCCAACTTTTGGGTATAAGGCAAATGAACATTTCATTTGTGATAGTGTTGATAATGCCAGTGTTGTAAAACTCCTCCATAACCTTCAAGAAATCCTCTTTAACAGTTTCTCAACAAGATTAGAAAAGAAACATAGAGAAACCATCAGGCTCAGGAGATTTATCTCTCCCGCAATCGAAGATAGCCCTTTTGACCTCCTGCTTTTCAAAGGGTCTCTCAAGCCAATCAGCCTCAGCAGAACTAATACAGTTCCAATTTAGGCCCTCCAAGCCCTAGCCCGCCTCATCATTACTGCTATAAAGAGTTTTGAAAAAGTTCAGATTTCAGTCTCAATATCCCCTTCATTTTCAATCACCCCAGCACCCTCCACTTCCGGCCTCTCAATAAAGTTCCTCTTCCTCCTACCATTGGCCAAGCGAAGGAAAAAATTTGTGTTCCCATCACTATCTCTAGCCCACTCCACTTTTCCCCTCTGTCTCCATCTCACCTCTTTCTTATGAACCAAATCGCCAACAAGAATAGTGAGATCGGCCCTCCCCTTCCTCGTCACAATCCAGGCCATAAAGACCTTCATTCAAATCAATTTATGCATTTTTGGCTTATTGACGTAGTACAGCCCGTAGGTATTAGATTGAGCACTCAAACAATAGAACATAGAAGAATTTAAAAGATCGAGGAGACGAAAATATAGATTGAAGGGACGAAAGAAAGGACCGAAATCAGAGAACCGAGAAGGAAGAACAGAAATCACATAGTTTTAAGAGAAGGTTTACTCAATATCCAAATCTGAATTTTAAAGAACTACATGGGGATATTTATAGCAAACTAAAACCTAGACATAATAGGATAAAAATCCCTTGCTTAAAGGGAAATCCTAACCCCAATAAAATAGGAAACTTAAAACTAGAAATCTGGAAATCTGGAAAAGTAGAAATCCTACTAGAATTGGGAAAACTAGAGAATCTAGGAAACTACCAAATACATTAGGAAACTAATAAATTTAGGTCATATGCGTCCTGCATCATTCTCTTCCGCCGAAAAGAACTCGACTCCGACGAGTAAACAGCGACAAAATCAAAATCCAAAGTAAGTGTGAAGAGGCATGTTGCGTTTTTTAGGTCGTCAAGATCAGCATCATATTTGCCCCCTTGAAACCAGCCGTTCCGCAAGCATGGAACATTAGTCCTTGTAAGAATGGCAAATAGAGAGCTCTGCCTAGACCCATGATGAACGTGATCGGCCAACGAATGCAAGCGTGTGTGTGGGTGTGACAGACCCTTAATCCATTGTGTTCGTAAATCGTCGCCAGAGTGTCTTGGTTCAAGAAAAACACCTAGCTTGGCATGTCGGGTTATCTCAAAATCCAAGGGTCGGTGCATGAAGTTCTTGTTGTGTGGTCGGGGTGGCGGAGTAGGGACATGAATGTTGTCGTCAACCAAAGGAGAACCCATTGTATGTTGGATATGGTTAGGCTGCAGCATAGAACCAAAAGAAAATATGGGTTCCAATTGAGCCCTGGGAATGCCAATCGATAATCCCGTTGATTGATTCGGAATACCTTGTGGCTTGGCCTTGAGTTTTTGATCCAGCGGTGGATTGGGAAGAAGGCCACCTTTTGGCAGCGGCGTAAACGAACTTGAGAGCACAGCTGAGGTAGAAGAAGGCTCAGTCATTCCAAGCCGAAAGTGATTGAGAAGCATCTGAACGGAGTCTTGGAGTTTGGCGATGGCGAGGTCCGTCGTCGCACGATGTTCTTTGAGGTCAGTGCTGAACTTGGAGAGCTGGGTTTTTATGCCAGCGATGTCGTCAGAAACCCTGTCTTGGAACGCATGACATTGTTCCGCAAGGTTGGCCACGGTTTGGGGTGCCATGGCAGAGAGCAAATGCAAGCGAAAGGGAGGGAAGGCTCTGATTACCAATTGATGTAGTACAGCCCATAGGTATTAGATTAAGCACTCAAACAATAGAACATAGAAGAATTTAAAAGATCGAGGAGACGAAAATATAGATCGAATGGACGAAAGAAAGGACCGAAATCAGAGAACCGAGAAGGAAGAACAGAAATCACATAGTTTTAAGAGAAGGTTTACTCAATACCAAATCTGAATTTTAAAGAACTACATGGGGGTATTTATAGCAAACTAAAACCTAGACATAATAGGATAAAAATCCCTTGCTTAAAGGGAAATCCTAACCCAAATAAAATAGGAAACTTAAAACTAGAAATCTGGAAATCTGGAAAAGTAGAAATCCTACTAGAATTGGGAAAACTAGAGAATCTAGGAAACTAACAAATACATTAGGAAACTAATAAATTTAGGTCATATGCGTCCTGCATCACTTATGCCTCCCTTTTAGCAGCAATCGCATCCCCAACACCTCTTTACTCCAAACTTCTTATTTCCCCTTTAAAGATTTTAACCTCCTCATGAATTTGTAACCGTTACACCCCTGACTCTGATCTTCTACCCACCAGTCCTTAAATTTCCTATTAAAGTCGGGGTGCTTCAGACACATGTTTTCAAAACGAAAAGGACCCGGCCCCCACTTCAATTTAGAAGTATCCAACTCAATGGGGCAGTGATCAGAGATGACCCAAACCAACGCCTTCTGTCTGACATTGAAAAAGCAATCTTCCCACCTACCCATGAATAGAAAACGATCAAGCCTTCTACACATAGCATTTTCTCTAAAATTAGACCAAATAAAGGAAGCATTGAGAAGACGAGGGTCCCGAAGATTCGTGTCGCTAATGAAGTTATTGAATACCCTCATGCTGCTCGTCATCCCACCCCCATTAGATTTCTCAGTGACATATCTAACGACGTTAAAGTCACCTCCAATGCACCACTTAGCACCACAACCCATAAAGACCAGCCAACTCCCAGAACTGACTTCTTTCCCTTGGCCGACAAGGACCATAAATACCAGATAGCCACCAGTCAACCACCGAATTTCCTCTAATTTTAATAGAAGCTGAAAACTCCCCAATTTCAGAGTCAGAGACGATAGGGATATCCTGAGTGTTCCATATAATTGCAATACAACCAGACCTTCCTGTTGGAGGGACACAGACCCAGTCCCTAAATCTGGAACCCCACACACTAGCCACCAATCTCCTGTCAATCACTTCTTTGTTAGTCTCTTGCAGAATCATCATATCTGGCCTAAGCCGCACCAACTGCTCCTTCAAAATCATCCTCTTTGTAACATCACTGCCTCCAAACTGTCCACTTCCAACTCTGGCGACCCTTCCCCATACTTGCTTCTTGATTTGCAGGATCGACTAAAACTGTCCTGGAGTAAGTTCTTCTTAAGAGGAACAATAGGATTGACTAAAACTGGCCCGAAGCATTTTTACACATCACAGACCAGGGGGAATAGAGACAACAAGAAGACTATCAGCTTTAATACTTTTAGGGCTTGGTTGTATGTCATCTCCAGCTAATTAGGGCTCAGCTTCAGCCCCAGCAACTTGGGCAGGGCACCCAGTTCAAGCCACCCTAAGCTGCCATCCTGATTTCATAGTTAACACGTAATGAAGTTTTATGGTTTACAACAAGGGAGTCTTTCACTTCAGGTCTCTTTGGTGCAATGTTAGCTGTTAGTTGTATCAATTATTGTTCTAAAAGATAAATAGAAAAGCACCAATGATATTATATAAAATGCATCAAGTACTTTAAAAACAACAGGAATATACATTTAAAACCTCTCTCACACACACAGAGACACATAAATACAGAGACAGACAGACATACAGATATTTATTTGACTTTCCTCCATTTTTGTGTATTTGACGATCCACATTTAAAACAGAACCACTCATGGATGTATCTAAGCAACTTGTAACCGAATACAATTACTTAAAACATTTATGGGTTTATACCCGATTGGTCTTCACAAGTACCATGTAGAGTCCAATGCATATCCGCATTCAGGAGATTGACATACAGATGTCCCAAAGGTGCCAATTAAGTCTGGAAGGTGCAAAACCCAAAATTGTTATATCTAATTCATCCTAGAGTTAACTCCACTCCTAACATTTCTCTTTTCGCTACATGTGCTGGCAAACTAATGTTTAAAGTTGTATCTTTGATGGAGTTCCCTATGTATGAAGCATTATATTAGAACCAAACCTTACATTAAAACCAAACGTCAAACATCTTAATAAAATGCTTGTCATTAGGCAGCATGACAAACTTTTGGAGAACGAATTCCAAATTGTATCCTATTGATCTACAACAGTGTCAAGAAGCATTACTGAGATCGGCTAAATCCATCCAAACATAAATTGTCAAGATAACTGTGGAAAATAAATCAACTTACCTTAGCAAGCAAAGTCTTTCCAGTTCCTGGTGCTCCTGTCAAAAGAATTCCCTGCAATTTAAGTATGTCTTAGAATCATTTGCTATATCAAGCCCAAAAAAAATTTCATATATAACCCTGGTTTAAAATGTCAATAAAAAAGGGATCATATTTAACCATGAGGAAGAAAATATCAATGAGTTGAAATTAACAGAAGTTTCAGTGGCAATATCAACGTCAATGAAAATTTAGGTAAAAGTTACGGAAACAATGAAGATTCACTTTAAAACATGAAAGCCTGCATAAAACTTCGAAGATATCGGCGACATCTGGAAATTTTGCCCAAAAATCCTCCAGTTGTCACAGATATGTAGCTCAATATCAAAGATTCTGTTTAATTTCAAACCAATAAGAAATTTAATGGGTATGTTACTGAGGTTTTGGAAATTCTAATCAGTGTTGCAGTACCCAAATCTCAACTACGACCGATATATCAATAATTTCATCACTGAGTATTACATAGCAGACAATAAAGAGCAAAGCAAATATAAATGATCAAAGTACAAGTTTAGGAAACAAATACTACAATACCAAAGTAATTTGATGGAAAGACGACTTTTGTTGATGCCTTCTTCAAGTAGCAAGATAGTAAAAGGTAAAACTGTGGAGCAGAATGAACGTACAGAAGAGAACTCAACTCAAAGTAACGTATAACCCAGAAGCTAGCACAAACCTTTGGCAATTTGCCCCCAAGGCGAGTAAACTTAGTTGGGTTTTTCAGGTACTCCACTACCTCCTCAAGCTCCTGCTTTGCATCATCACAACCTTTCACATCTTTAAATGTTTTAACGTTCTGCAAGAAAACAAAGAAAATGGCAGGAATCCTGATCAAACAGTATATTTCACATCAATGATAGATCCACACCCCACCCCCCACCCCAAAAATAATAAACAACCTCCCAAACCAAGAACGTAATTGCTGCCAAGGACAGTAACAATCTTTTAATTTTTTTTTTTCTAATAAGAAAGAACCAATGTAGTTAGCAATTAATAGGAAAAGTACACGACTTGAAGTGAAACACGAAACTAATTACTAGAATTAGACAGTTATCTTCTGTGTATTAACCTGCTCTAAATCCAATTTACATTAGAAGTTTTAGCACTCACCTAAATTCGGGAACCTAAATTCTTTAATCTTCTTCTGTCCATAAAGAAATGTGTGTGAGAGAGAGAGAGTGTGTATGTGTGCATTTGACAAACTAAATGTAGTAGAGAGGTGGATTACTTTCACGATTCTGGCTGTTGTATTTACCGATTGTACATGTAGGGTTTTCTTAATAAAATTGGTGTTTCTTATCAAAAAAAATAAATAAATAAAAACCTCTGATCACAGAAGATTAAGCATCTACCTTTTCTGGAATGACTTCTTTATTCAACTCTTTTGGGGCATAGGAAGAACTTGAGCCAACACCAGAAGTACCTATCCCACCCAAGCTCCCTATGTACTTTTGAAGAGCAGCAGCACCCATGAACCTTAGCAAGTTCCACATTCAATAATAGGAATACTAAAGCTTAACAGCAAGCAGTAACTAGTAACTACAGAGTGAGAGAGAGAGAGAGAGAGAGAGAGAGAGAGAGTACAGAAATTAATTGTTCATACCACACTAATCCAACAGCAACTGTGAACAGGATAGTTGAGATAAGCTCTTGTGCAAAACGAGATTTGTTTGATACTTTAGGTTCAACCTAATAAATGAGTCGTGGATTAGGATTAGGGACTAAAACAAAAGTAAGGGGAGGGAGAGAAAAGAGCGAGTAGATGGAAATCAAGACAAAATAAACCAGGCCAAAGCACAGAATGCGGACAATATTTTTCTGCACAAAATTACAAGTTGAAATGAGACTTACCATCACTACATGCAATGGCTGCTTCTCATTTATGCCAGGGTTGAGAAAGGGCTCATCCATGTTGCCTGATGCACGCTGCTTCAACTCTTGCAGCTGCATATATACTCACCCATTATTCAAACAAAACTACTGCATCACAAGGAACACAAAAAGAAGATGCCAAGAAAAAAAAACTGAAAAAGGAACAGAGGAAGTAATTATGAGATGAAAGAGCACAGTTAAGATTAATAGAAGGGTGAAGGGGCTTTTATTTCTTGAGTGGTCTCAACTACAGCATAGTGCCATTACAATAACAACTGACATTAGCAGTTAAAAAAGTGTCTTGGCATCTTTAATATTTTTCTTATATGTGTCTACTGAGGTTCAATAAAGATATTTCATTATTTCTTCAAAATATGAGCAAGAAGATGATTGCCAGCCCACTGTGACCCTACTCTGAATTGAAAGTTTCCGCAACTGCAAATATATATAATAGTTCTTTATTTTAGTTATGGGAACAGGTGGGAGAAAGAACATTAATTCTTTCTTTTGGATTAGTTATGGCAGATGGTACTATTACAGAAGAATATTGCTAACATCTGAAGTCTAAAGTTTCACAAACAACCTTCAAAGCAAACATGCAACACATGCTTTGAGAGTTAAGGAGAGGCCATTTCAACCAATGTATCAACCTAAGGTAGAAAGAAAAAGAAATGATGGATATGGAAGGTTGAGACACTAATGGTGTTTATTGACATGGAAATTACTAGTAGTCTTCTGGAATATAAATGAAATCTTTCCAGCTTACTGGGCTTAAACTGAATACACCTTTCTTGTAAAGTACACATCTGATGTTTTAGAGTGGTCAAGCAGCGCAAGAATGAAGATAATCAAAGAAGAGTAGATTTTCCAGTCATATTATGCTTGCATCAATGGTGGAGGAAGTGACATGGACCCATTATAGACTTTTCATAATCTTATCTTGGTAACATTCCAACTAAAATGCATCGACAAGTTACTGCACATATCTATCCATATATTTAAATTATACAATGACCGAGTCCCTTTGTCTTTGGCGACACACACTCCTCTCAGATAGAACCTGAGTACATGGGACCTGTAGGTAACTGAAAAGCAAGTTTCCATAAGGAGCTCTGGACATTAAAATAAGAACCTACTTCTACATTTATGTAATGAGATTGTATAGTCTGGAATCCCAATTTTCCTATCTTTTTCTAGCCTACTCTTCTACAAATGCACAACCATTAGGATAACTGTATCAATTTTACATTGTACAACAAAGGAGATTAATTGATTCCATCCAAAAGAATTTCATATTCTTAGTGCCTCTTTTCCTTTTTCCATCTGTGGCATATTGGTAGTTCATTGATATAACTTGAACCCTTAGAACCTCCATTTAAACACAAAAGGAAGAAACACTTAGTTTGTGTTTGGGATAAAAATCAAATATCAATCACACTCCAGGACTAGTAGGTAAGAGCCTAGAAGTTCCACAAACAAGATGATGATGATGATCTTATAGTGGATAAAAAACTGTACAGGAGAGTTTAATTTTTCTTTTGGGTGGGGGAGCAAACAAATTATACAATGCAGGGTCACATGATTACCAACGAAGGAAGACTAGAAGGCTTTCCAGATTCCTCGTCTGGAAGATACTCAGCAATAGTATCAGTGACCACAAGAGCTCGAAGATACTCTGCAACTCCTTTACTGTCCACACTGTGATCCCTTTGTTCAAAGCGCTTGATGACAGACTCAGGACTGAAAGAAAATATCAAAGCTTAGTTAACTATGAACAGTGCAGGGCAGGGGGAGTAGAGACCCAAAAGGTTGACGACATAGGTAAAGAAATAGATCAAACCAATTGCTTTTCTATCAGTCTTCCAAGGAATATGAAAAATTACATAGCATACATGACTACAGCATACATCGCTTCAAACGTAAAAACACCAAATCCTATTTTGATCGGGTCAAACATGATGTACATGTAAAATTAGGAAAAATGTAACTAAAGTGATTAACATAAAAGTATATTTGGATTGTTAAAAATTGCAAATTTATCCTACACACTCAACTATGAAAAAAGTTTTATTTAATTTAATGATGCAGCAGCTACAGCTTGGTTAGACAAAAAATATCCTCTTTGGCAGCCCAAGACTAAGTACATTGCCCCAAATCTGAAAATAAAGCCTTTTTAGAATAAAGTGAAGTGTTCGTTGAAGCTTGGGGCCTTCAGCAAATCAGATTAGATTGGATGAAAATTTCAGTGTTTGCTGAAGGCTTGGTGCCTTTGTACCTCTTCTACCTTCTCTCTCTTCTTTCTAAGTTCTTCTCCATATCTCTGTCTTCTCTGAAATACAGCAACCCTAAACCTTACTTCCTCTCTAAAAATTTTAATTCAAATTTCCATCAGCCTAAAACCCACCATAACCATACTTGAACACCCATCCAGTGCTGTCCAGCATTATTTAATCTCCAGAAATATTGGAAGTAAAAATAAATAAAATTGAAGCTTCTTTAGTACTTAGTTAAAATATTGATTCTCTTTCCCTTTCCCAATTTTCTTATCAACCAACTAGAACATGATTAAAGAAAGAACAAATTCAAAAAACTGGAGAAACTTCCACTCCAAAAGTACGCCTATTTGGTTCCGAACAAAGGGAGCGCAAACAGCACAAGGGGATAATCTTCCAAGTCCCAACAGCCCTATTATTCCTCTTCACAAAACCTCATCTCCACGGGCATAACAACCACTCAATACAGAAGATGGCACAACCCAAGAAAGACCAAGGCAAAGAAAAAGAGATAACCCCACAGCTCTTGGGAGACAGGGCAATGCAAGAAAATACGACTAGTCGACTCCTCTGCATCCTTGCAGAAACAACACTGAGTAACAACTACCTGCCCTAGTTTAATCAGATTGGTAACACAGTTAAAACTTCCCCAAAGAAACAGGTTTTTCCACCATTTACTGAGACTAATACAGTGATATGGTTTCACTTTAACTGGTTATCACACTATATAACAACAGCAACATAACATTTTATACTTTAGGGAAGAAAAAAATTATTTTCTCAGTGATAATAGAAATTATAGCACAAATACCCTATAGCCTAACCTGTGTTTGTTGAGCTCAGCCAGCAGAGCACTCTGTTTCACGGGGTCCTTGGGATTGGCATCGGCCTCTGCAATCAAAAGCTCCAACCGTTTTTCCTGCCGCCAAAATGGCCACCAACTGAACCAATTGGAGGCCAATACCTTCTCAAATCTTCCTTTTGCAGTTGCCCACAACCCCATCAAGAACACCACCAATGGTATTCCAGTCCCACTCTTCTGCCCCACCAAATTCCCACTCTTTCCCTCAGCTTCCACCTCTTTCTCACTCTTTCCATCCCCCTTCTCCAAACCCACTTTGCCAAACTTACTCTTCACCTCAAATTCCAATTTTTCACCTCCAAATTCATCAGTTTCCGGCTTCCCCACATTTGAAACCGAGCTATTCTCACCACTAAATTCCTTCAAACTCGAATCCTTGACCTCAGAACTTAAATGGGAATCCACCAAATCCGATTCTTGATTTAAATTCACATTCGCATTGTCAGGGTGCAATGTGCAAGAAACCAATGAAGTCCGAGGGCCAAATCCGAAATTTCTAGAACTTTGTGGTGCAGAGAGATAGTTATTAGGCAGAGATACCGGGGTGTAAGTAAAAGAGGCGCAGCGGGAGAACTGGAAGCGTTTCAATTTAGAAGAAGGAGTAGGAGAGAGTGAAAGGTTAAGAAGAAGCGAACCTTGCAGAGTGGTCATTGTTTAGGGTTTATCAAAATGGCTTTCTTTCTCTCCCTCTATCTCCCCCACCCTCTCTCTCTCTCTCTCTCTCTCTTGTACAAAAAAGGGTGTGCAAAGAGACGGTTTTCTTTCTCTTCTTTCGGTCAATGTGCGCAAAGACAGAGTTTGAGAGCCACAAAATTGCGTGAGAGAAGATTAGAGGGAAGAGAGAAAACCTTATCTTGGGATTGAAATTGGCGCCGGCTTCTAGTTTGTGGTTTTTGCCATCCCTATTTTACAAGTATACCACTACAACTATTGAGTCTGAGAGAAATTTATACATACTAAAAGCTCTAGCGGGGGAGATTTCAGGTCTAAACGGGTATCGGGTACGGGGATCCCTGAACTTGAAAAATTCCTGATGGGTATGGGGAGGGGATGGTATTGGCGTACACATTCCCGAACCCAATCTGAAAATATATATGTTTATATTTAAATAAATAAATATATAATTATAATATTTATGTTTAACCTTAAGTTAACCTCCCTCTCCTAATTCTTCATAATCTTCTCTAGAATTCCATATTGATATTATTTTGAATAGTTGACTTGAACTTTATAGTTAATTTGGATGTGTTGAATGATAATTTAATATGAAACTTAATGTTAAAATGTATGATAAATATTTGTTATGCACAAAAAATCGAGGATTCGGGGCCGGTATGGGGGATAGTCCCTCAACAGGGACAGGAACGGGAATTCCCCAAAACCTATTAAACCGGGATGGGTCCGGGGAAGGGGGCGGGGATGGTATTGTCATACCCGGCCCCTACCCGACCCGTTGCCATCCCTAAATCAAACTAGACACTGTTCCTAAGCAAAGTGGAGTGACGCAAATGCCCCCCGTTTTACTGTTACTCAACCTCTTTTTTTTCCAATAGCACAGTAAAATATCCCAACTACCCTCCACTAAACCTTTTCTTATGTTCCCTTTTTGCCCCTCCCCTGCGACTGTTTAGTTTTTACAGAGACGCCGTTCATTTCGAACCAGCTTGGTTGAGTTGGTTGGGAGGCAGCGATGTGATGCGTTGCTTGGATTTTAGGGATTCGTTTGGGGCCGTCATTTCCCATTCGAGGTGGCGCATTGCGAATCTCGCCCTTCTTTTGGTCTTCATCTCATTGATTTGTTTGTTGGTTGAGAGATTCTTTGTCATTCATAGAGCATTGGTCTGAGAGATCTTCCATCTTTGTTAGCTACCTCAACTTAGATTGCTCGTATTTGTTGGGTTTTCTTCTTCAACTTTTTAGTTTTTTCTTCCTTTTTCTCCTCTTCTTTCTTGACCATGTCTTCTTTTGATGTTTTGTAGGTGGGATTTTTCTATTTTAGATAGAGCTGTTTGGTTGTTGTTTTCGTTTTTGTTAAGCAAGAAGTGAGTTTCTTGACTGAAATCAATTGGAAGAAATTAATTGTTTTCGGTTTTGTTTTAGCTAACGACATTGATTGACAATTTGTGTTGATCGTTTAGCCATATATATTGTTCTTCTTTAGTCCTTAATGATGAATTGTTGGTATGGACAAAACTCTTTTTCTTTTTCTTTTTTACAAAACAATTGACTAAACCATCAACGCCACAGAAGGAGAAATCCTTTTTTCTGTAGCTGGATACCAAGAAAGTTTTGGATGCATTGTCTATCAAAATCATAAAGGAAAATATAATTATGATGGTAAAAATGACTGTTTAAAAGGAAATTACACCACAACATGGTTCAAAAGACTCCAAACTTGTAAAAACCAAGGTCTTAAATATCAATAGTTTTCGAAATATCGGTGGTTCAAAAACACGAAAATATCGGGAAAATATTGATATCGATAAAAATTGAATAAAAACCACGGAAATTGTGATAAATACATGGAAATTTTTAATGAAACTTTAGAAGAAGTTTATTTAGTCAATCATCTATTATTTTGACACAAAAAATTGGAAGGAAATGCATTGCATAGTGGGTTTGAGTGGTTTAAGTTGATTATATTGCGAGCTGACAAACTCTGTGACTTAGAAAATCTGGAGTAATTAATGAAAGAGAATTAAACACCCCCTAGTAATTTATTTATCATTTTTTAGTACAATATTTTACATGGTAAGATACATGAGTAACTTTATTTCACATTATTCACTGGACATGGTACACGTTCTTATATTTATTATTTATCAAAAATTAAAAATAAAAGATGTAAACCAACTTGATTTTTCATGAAAATTAGGCACTTTACCATGCTTAAAAAATAATAGTGAAGATTGAAAATTAACTAAGAACATAAATAAATTTATCCAAGGAAGAATTAAATAGTAGATAAAGAAAATAATTATAGAGATTTAAGTAATTAAGCAACAATTTGAAGGGAAATTTAGTAATGTAAGTACTTATAATGAATAATAAAATAATCAATAACATTAAATGGATTAAAGATTCATTCTCATGTGAAAATTTGATTCTTGCAAAAAGAATTCAAAACAAAACAATATAAATATAAATATTTTAGCATATTATCATAAAAACATAAGTGATATAGTGGTTAAGGTGTTGGAGGAGTAAAAAAATCTATACAAATAAATAAATTCAAAAAAATCTATACAAAATAACCAAAACAAAAACTCAATCAATTAACCAAAACCCAACAATCCATCCTAATTAATTAAAGCATAAAGAGAAATAACTTTGAAATTTGCGAGAGAAATTAATTTTCCAAACAAATTGTGGAGGGTTGGTCCATTGGTGGATGGCGTATCTCTTCTAGTTTTGGAGTCATGGCTTATGCCCACTTCACAATCCTTCTTTTGCCTCTAAAACAAATGGGTTTCCACCAAATGAATCAAAACAGAGAAGGAGAGAGATCCTTTCAGGGTTTCGTTGCTGAATGAATGTAATGGAATTTACTTGTACCAATTTGAGAGAGTGAGAGATAGTCAATGATAATGAAAAAAGCACAAAGAGAAAAGCTAATGGATGATGGAGGCAAAGGAGAATTGAGAAAAAAGGAATGTGGTTGTGGAGTTGGCCGGTATGGGTAGTGGTGGCCCTTTCTTTCTTTTTATTTTTTTATTTTTTTATTTTTTTATTTTTTTCACTTGGACCAAAACTATGCGTTTTGGACATATCACTTAAAAAAAAGAAGCCAAGCAGCCCTGCGCAAAGGAGCTGCTGCCTGGAGCTTCTTTGGAGCAAATAATCGAACAGCTGGTGGGCAGTAGCAGAGGGGCATTTCCAGCTTCTCAAAGTGATTTTCCAGCGAGGGGAGGTGCAGGTGCACCTCCTTGCGCCTCTGTAGATCCGCCAGTGATGGGTTGCTAAGCGAACTGTTGAATCCTTTAATTCCTTACTCAAATTGGTTCCTAGAACGAGTCAATGATTGGTTTAGAAGATAAGTCTTTAAGAACAATGGTTGTTGGCATATAAGAGTTCATTTTCTCTTGTTGAGCAAACTGTTTTATTCTCTGTTTTAGAAACATTTTCTTTCGTCCCAACAAAAGCAATCAATTCATCAAGGGTTAATCTAAATTGTGTAATGATCTATTGTTGTTAATATTTTTTTTTTGTTTTTTTTGTTTTTATACTACTTTTGTTTAATATATATTCATTTGGTGATTTCATGTTAGAGATGTTAAAAACTCTGTTAATAGCTATTTGATGTGGTCTGCTGCCAATATATGACTATGAATGAACATGTATGAGATAGAGTGAAAGAGAGACCAACCTAATGACATTGATGACTGCTGGAGAGAGAGAAACAGAGGAGAATAGTATATGTGTGTTGTTTATCTTTGTAGTTAAAGATAGGCAAGAGACACTTGAGACTCAAGGCTATTCTCACTGTAATGTAAATAATGAATTACATACTATTTGAGCCTAATTTCTGCGCACCAGCCCATTTGACTATTGGGCTAATTTGACGGCACAGGTTTGGGCTCTATTTTGCCAAAATTGGAAGTCAGCCCAGGACATTTTGAAGGCCCAGGCCATTTCAGGCTCTTTAATTCAAATTAAACTCGATTAAAATTATCATTGAGAAACTTTAATCGGAAGATAAAGAAATTAAAACCAATTTAATTTTTCAATGTTATCTTTTATTAATGATTGTTCAGAAAATGGAGTTGCTTAATATCTAATCTTTTAATTTAAAAGCATGCTAAGTCAGTTCTTAACAATGAGAAAAGTATAATTGAACTCATGAAAAGATAGTAGCACTTAACATCAATCAAAATAAAAGGATATGAAAATATTGAACAACCAAAAATAAAAGAATTTAGCAACTCATATCGTATATTGGATTAAAGAACAATTCACAAACTTGCTCAAAGGACATTCCCTTTAGCATTAGCTAGAGTTCTGGCTACTCATTACAAAGAAAAACATAACTAAATTTTGAATGAAATGGATAAAGAAATCTGTCATAGAGGTTCCCTTACTAAATAAGAAATCTATTGTAGAGGTCCCCATAACCATTAAATGCTAGAAAAGCAGGCCAAGTTTCCTTCCCATACTCGTGAGGGTCTCATCAGTGCAAACTTGGTTTACAAGAGACGAACAAGAAATAAGAGGGTAGGTTGTCAAAAGGTCAAAACTGATCATCATAAAAACTAACTTTTGACGTGGGCTTTCTTGTCAGAATGACTACTACTCCCTTGTTTGCTGGAGCGAAAACCTCTTAGCAAATATCCTCTAGATACTAAAGAATCATCACTCATGTAGATTTCCTATAAATATAGGAGGATGTGAATTGGATCAAAGAAAGCAAAAAATCCAATCAAGATAAAAACTCTCACTCATATTGACAAAAATCAAGCAAGATTAGACGATCCCAAAAGTCTCCAAACTCAGAAGCAATCAAGCTATCCGGTTTGTAAAAGCCATCTAGCTTCCAACAAAACAGGCAGAACTCAGATTTTCTGACTTCAATTCAGCTCAAAGAAGCAATTCACAAAGGAAAAAAAATATCTTTCTCGTAGCAAATTTGGTTCAGAGCGGGTGAACCAAGTGGAGTTCAGGTTTTTCATAATATGAAAACCTCATAATAACCCTCAGGTGACCCCTAGCCATAACAGAACAGGTACTGAAGTGCGATTCTGTAACAACCCGGTCCTAAATTAGTAGTTAAATATTAAATTATTCAAGAAAAAAACAATTTTACCCCGGGAATATTTAAATGATTTTAGAATTGACTTTTTTGTTCGGGGAACATTTTGGTGAAACTGTAACATCCTGGTCCGAAAGATTAATAAAATAATTAAAATAAGAGGAAATAAACTTAAATGAGAGAATAAATTGAAATAAACAATAAAATAAAATGATTTGAATTAATTAAGGGTTTTGAAAATTAAATTATTATTTTAATATTAAAAAGGGGCAAAAACATCATTTTAAGTTCGGGAAGGAATTTGGAAATTCCGATTGTGATGTTGTGTAGAGCACATCGAGATGAGTCCGTAGACACTTAGTGGGCTCAAATCCGAGTTATAACGAGAGAGATACGATCAAAATTCAAGTAGGGGCAAAATCGTAATTTTGCAAATCTGGTTTTTAAAAACCAAATTCTCTCTCTCTCTCTCTCTCTCTCTCTCTCTCTCTCTCTCTCTCTCTCTCTCGCGTCTAGCCTCCCCCGTGCTGTTCCACCCCATCGCCACCGCTGAGATCGTCGAATCTGGCCGGAAAATTAAGAAAATCAGCCGATTTTCGTGAGAATTTCCCAAAGCTCGTTCTCCCTCCTTCGGCCACCAATCCCGACGAATGAGGTATGGATTTTCACATACTCTTCGAGCTCTAGCTGATGGTTGGGTAGAATTGGAACAATTTTTAGCCTAGGTAGGAGGCTTGGCCCTTGATTTTGAAGTTGTGGTAGGAAGCTTGGCCCTTGATTTTAAAGTTTTCCTGCCGCCAGCAATTGATCAAGCCACCCACGCGCTGCCGGCGCGTGGGTAATGTGGTGGGGTCACATTCTGTCCTAAAATTATCCATGTGTTTTCACGAGCGCGTAGGTGTGCTCGGATTCCAATTCGGATGTCATTTGACTATCGAACGGATCTCGCCTATTGTGCGTTATCCAGGTTCGATACATTCGAACTATTGAATCATCTTAAATTTAATATATGTTAATCTAGGCACTCCTAGGATCATGTAGGATGTCGCAGATCGTGAATCGGAGCCCCGGATGTTCTGATTCAATGATTTAAAGTTTGAGTAACCGATAACCGTTCGATCGTGAGCGATCTGATAGTTCAATTTGGACCAAACTTGCGGGACATGGTTAGTAAAGTATGTGGAACCTATACGAACTCTCGAATCAGGACAATCTTGTAATTGAGCCTTGACCGGTAGTAGAGTTATTCAGTTTATGTTGAGATTAGGAAAATTCGTTTATAGTATTTTGTGGAAATTCTTGGATATCATGTTGATAATTGAAGGTATGGAATTTCCTTTAAAGGTTATTACTTTTCATTAAATGATATTGTTATGATTATAAGTGTAGTATATGGATTGGGTAGTGGTTATTTATTTATTTATCCACCTGATTATTTATTGTTATTAAGGTTATTATCATAGTATCAGAATGGTTTGTTAATTGAAATTCGACGTGACTAATAACTAATTAAATATGTAAGCGTATGTCTATATTAATACATATATTTAGTAGTTTAAATGGTGAATTGTGGACACTAGTGTTCAGCAGTGAGTAGTGTAAATTTCAAGATAATTGAGAACTGGTTTTTGGAAAGTCGGGAAGAGAATTTAAGTAAGGCTTGTGAAACAAGAGGAATATCAAGATAAGTTCCAAAATATGGTTTTCAAACCCACCTCAGGAGTACCCCCCCAGTTGCCTTGAAACAATTTTGTTATTTCTGATAATGCCCACGAGTTTTGCGGACTCCTGAATCGTGTGGTGCGAGGTTTGCGGCTCAAGTTAACTTTGTGTTTCTGAGGCTAGCGAGGATTGCGGCTCGGGTTAACTTTGTGTTTCCGAGGCCTGCGAGGATTGCGGCTCGGATTGACTTGGCGTTCCCGAGGCTTGCGAGGATGTAACAGACAGAATACTTGGAATTGACAATTGACGGAATATGGATTGGGGTACGTCCAGGTGGAGAGTTTTCTAAGTTTTAAGGATTTTAAACAATTCACAATCAATCTCCTAAGCAATGAGTTATTTTATAAGTAAAGCAGGAAAATATATGGTTCAGTTAAGTTGTTGTTATTGACATTAAGATTGCACGTGGTCAATGTTATTTTAATAAATTTTCACGTTTTGCTATTTGTCTATAATAAGTTAATTATATATCTTTATATACATATACATACATACATATATATATATATATATATATATATATATATATATATATATATATATATTTATAATTGAGTTTTAGAGCGCGTAGGTGTGCTCGGATTCCAATTCGGATGTCATTTGACTATCGAACGGATCTCGCCTATTGTGCGTTATCCAGGTTCGATACATTCGAACTATTGAATCATCTTAAATTTAATATATGTTAATCTAGGCACTCCTAGGATCATGTAGGATGTCGCAGATCGTGAATCGGAGCCCCGGATGTTCTGATTCAATGATTTAAAGTTTGAGTAACCGATAACCGTTCGATCGTGAGCGATCTGATAGTTCAATTTGGACCAAACTTGCGGGACATGGTTAGTAAAGTATGTGGAACCTATACGAACTCTCGAATCAGGACAATCTTGTAATTGAGCCTTGACCGGTAGTAGAGTTATTCAGTTTATGTTGAGATTAGGAAAATTCGTTTATAGTATTTTGTGGAAATTCTTGGATATCATGTTGATAATTGAAGGTATGGAATTTCCTTTAAAGGTTATTACTTTTCATTAAATGATATTGTTATGATTATAAGTGTAGTATATGGATTGGGTAGTGGTTATTTATTTATTTATCCACCTGATTATTTATTGTTATTAAGGTTATTATCATAGTATCAGAATGGTTTGTTAATTGGAATTCGACGTGACTAATAACTAATTAAATATGTAAGTGTATGTCTATATTAATACATATATTCAGTAGTTGTAAATGGTGAATTGTGGACACTAGTGTTCAGCAATGTGTAGTGTAAATTTCAAGGTAGTTGAGAACTGGTTTTTGTAAAGTCGAGAAGAGAATTTAAGTAAGGCTTGTGAAACAAGAGGAATATCAAGATAAGCTCCAGAATATGACTTTCAAACCCACCTCAGGAGTACCCCCCCAATTGCCTTGAAACAATTTTGTTATTTCTGATAATGCCCACGAGTTTTGCGGACTCCTGAATCGTGTGGTGCGAGGTTTGCGGCTCAAGTTAACTTTGTGTTTCTGAGGCTAGCGAGGATTGCGGCTCGGGTTAACTTTGTGTTTCCGAGGCCTGCGAGGATTGCGGCTCGGATTGACTTGGCGTTCCCGAGGCTTGCGAGGATGTAACAGACAGAATACTTGGAATTGACAATTGACGGAATATGGATTGGGGTACGTCCAGGTGGAGAGTTTTCTAAGTTTTAAGGATTTTAAACAATTCACAATCAATCTCCTAAGCAATGAGTTATTTTATAAGTAAAGCAGGAAAATATATGGTTCAGTTAAGTTGTTGTTATTGACATTAAGATTGCACGGGAATTAGAATTGTTATTGACATTAAGAGGAAAATACTTTAGAGCTTGTGAGTAATGGTGAGCATATCACTAACATGGGAACTAGAATTTTTTTGCTATCACACTGAAAGAACTACATGTGGCTTGATCCCTTGTTAAGGGTACGTAGGCAACCTAGAGTTACCAGGTGCAGCCACGAGACCAAGTGATTGAAAAGTTGTTCAGTTAAGTTATTTTGAAATCTATGAATGTATTCGTGTGGTATCTTTGAATCCGTTCATGTTGGAAGAACGTTTTATTTGTTTACTAGAGGCCTGAGGCCGTTTAATTGTAGTTGGTTTGTCTGAATGAAAATTTAATGCATGTTGACAGTTGGGATATATATTTATATATGCTTATCTGATAGGTAAAAATTTTGGGAAATGAGCAAATTATAGAGGAGACTCTGCCGAAATTTCGGCAGAAGTCAAACTTGTAGAAAAAGAAGTTCGGATACTAGGAAGGGCATTTTGGTCAAAGGTGCCCAACACCTTCCAGGTGTCGTGCACGCACAAGGTTTGGCTCATATTCCAAAGTGGAATTTGGGTCGGGTCTTGTCAGATTCCATGTCAGCAATTGCTAATCCAGTCGCTTCCAATCCAGTCTAGACCGGAGAGATCTCAGTTCTGCCCACTTGACAAGCCTTTCCATTGCTAAATCTGATTATAGCTCTGCCAATCTCAACATCGGTATCGATTTCTAGCTGATCCCCATTAGTTGAAGGTGTTGACATGTAATTTCAGCATAGATATACCCAGTCCAGGCTAAGTTACAAACAACAATCCAAGCAGAAATCGAAGTCCAATGTTCTGATATCCTTCCAGACTTGGTAGTTCTCTTTTGTTTGATTGTGTAATAGACAGCTCTCTTTGAGCTAGTTTGTTCTATTTTCAACACTTATTTTGGTTAGACTTACTAGTTTTACTGTGGGAAATTATAAAGTCCTCACTCGTCTGAGGCAAAAAAAGAACTTACTTGGGAGATATTCCTCACCCAAATTCACAATCACTTGATCAATGACAGACCCGTTCGAAAATCCATGACGAATCCTGCTTCCCGTTCGACATCTAACCCATGACAGACCCGCTTTACCAAAAAACCCTTGTTGAGGCCCAAAAAATCCATAGTTGGGCCCAAATAAATTCCCGGCCTAGTGCGACACCTTATTAAAAAGAGACCTAGTTCGGAACACACGAAATTCGTCAAGCACGCTTACAAGAGCCACGATCCACGTGCCATGCCAAATAAATAATCTGTCATGTTAAGAATTGAGATGAGCCTATAAAATGCGCTAGCCCTACGAGTCCATGCTAATCATCTCAATGAGCAGCATATCCCTTTCCAAAGGCGATAAAATTTGAGCACGCCAATCAACATGCCATGCCAGGCGAGAAAATCATTATTTTACACCCAGCCACGCTACAAGCTTAAGTGGGCCCAAGGCACGCAAATGCCCGGGGCTTGCTGAGTGGGTTGTGGTATGGATGGTAACGAGTTTTCATGAGGCCCATTGATGGGCCAAGAAATGGAAGTTTTGGGCCGCTTGGGAGTCCCAAAACTCAAGCCCATTTCTTGAGCCCAAATATGTGGGTAAGTATAAAAGAGAGAGAAAAGGAAGCCCAATACTCTAGAAAAAATTAGCCCATCACCTTACTAAAATAGCCCATAACAATAGCCCATCACTTTAGGATATTAGCCCATCCCCTTAATGGGCTAACCCATCACCTTAGAGAGGCCCAAGCAACCAAGGAAAATATCTGCAATCTCCAGCACTTAGCTGGAAACAAGGACCACGATAAAAGCCAAAATGTCTATATATGTAAGCTGCTGGGAGGCTCCAGCACATGGGCAAAAATAAACCTCAAGATAGAACATTCAAAAAACTAGAGGATATTGGCGCGCGCAGGTTGCTAGCAGAAAAGGCATCCTCCAGACCAACACTGCTATCTATTTCTTCCTCCCACCAACTATTGCCACGGAAGAGGGAAGGAAATAAGGTGAGGTGGTAGCCAAAAATAAGAGTTCAACATTGAAGCAGCTACGGGAAGGCCTTAGAGCTCCCAAAAATCTTGTCTTTGTGTGTTTGGACAGAGGGAGATTTCATAAAATGGGGTGAATTGAAAGGAGAGAAGAGAAATGAAAGGGAAGACTTGGAAAAATTGGAGAGAACCCATTAGGGTTTCTTGGAAAGGAGGAGCTTCCAACGGCTATAAAAAGGGCCATCTCCTACCCACCAGAACCAACCCACATCTGGAGAGCAAGCATTATCTCTCATCCTTGAAGCTCTACAATTTCGTGCCCTATTCCTCCATCTCCTCCCATTTTCTCTTTTGACAAGTTATTCCAGAGTCTGACATAGCTTTCGTCAGGCTGCCGAAAAGTTACTTAGCACACCCATTCTCCCTTCTCTCTTTCTCTTTAATGCTAAACTCATGACTGCTTTGCTGCCATGCCACAAGCCTCTCATGCCAAGCTAAGTATTTATCTGTAAGCGACTGTTAGTTTTGTCGGTGAAGGTAACCAAAGTGCTTCCTAAGGCTCAGCTACCCTTTCGAAGCATTCTTGAGGTCTGATTCTTGAACTTAGACACAAGGGGCAATTCCACACGTTTGGCTCTTTACAGCAGCCCAGGCCCGTAGTAGCTGCTGGAACGAAAAAGCTCCTACAACCCTTTAGCCCCAATTTAAATTGTATACAATACGACTTCTATTGAAATTTCGGCAGTCTCCCTTGTAATGGGAACATTTCCCAATTATACTACATGCAAACAAGTGCTAGAATAAACCCAACTTCCAGTATGCACAAAGTAAAGGCACACCAATAGTTAATTCTATTCAAATGGGCTTCTTGCCCTCTACCCAAACTCAAACGAGCAAGCAGAGCAACTAAAGATTAAATTTACAACCCGGGGAAAAATAAAATGTACCGAGTGATAATAGCACACTCCTACAGAGCGGATATCGATGATGCCTCGACGTGGTGGTATCGACCTTGGTTATCTAGAACCTGGGGGGCGCAAAACAAAAAATGTGAGTGGACGAAAACAAACGTTAAACACCGTTTATATTCAACATAAATAACCCCTCCATTTTAGAAAAGAATGTAAACTTGTTAATTTAATCCTTATTGTATAACCGTAAATTCAACACCAACAAAGTAAACCCATTAATACGAAATATAATCATCAAAACCCAAAATCCTTTTTCCCGTAACTATACCCTTGTAAAAATATAATAAGCCAAGTAATTTCCAAATATCTCATCTCAATTCCAAAATTCATTTCAAATGTTCATACCTGTGCAGAGTACTCTCAATGCACATGCCCAAGAAACCTCAACCTGGAAATAAATCCACATATACCCGTATACATATACATATATAGATATACATATAGACACGTACACATATTCACCACAACAAGATATGTACCAGGGGAAACAATCCAACTTGGGGATTGCTTGTTCTCAACCATATGTCGGGATCCTGCATCATACATGTGGCTGGGGATGAGCGGTCCAATCGGGGGACTATTGCTCCCCAGCACATAGGCCGGGACCTGCATCGCACGTGCTGCTGAATCCAGTCATACGTGTAGACTAACATCCCAACACACCTCCTAAAAGTATATGTGCGTCATGATGGGTCCCAAAGACCAACTTTAATTCTTTTCCATAATTCCATCATCTTTTCCATAACGAGCCAGGGGAAGGTACAACAAATGGTGTGTAACCACATAAATCCCATATCCCAAAATATATCCAATTTCATAACCATAACCAAAATCCCAAATCCAACATCAACATAGTTCGAAATCTAAATCCATATACTTTAATAGTAATAATAAATAAATAATAATCCCTGGAAATCCCATAATATCATTAACCCCAAATAAATCAATTTCCAATCAAATCAAATTTTAAACCCGACCAAAGCACAGTTATGCATATACTAGCCAATATCAAAATAATATTCATTTGAAAACAAAGTCCACTCACAACAAGTCCAAAGCTAGCTCAACTGTGAGCGAGTTCATACTGAGTGAATAAACTGACTTAATTAATTAACGTACCCAACAACAAACTTTAACTCAAAACTCTAGTTCCCGGGTCTCAAGTGTGCCCAACCCTTAAGAAGGTTTATAGGGTCATTCTAGCACTTCCTGAAGGATGAGACGGTTTCGGATGACTCATGGTCAACTGAATGGTCAAACTTTCCATGTTGGTCAGCGACATCCTCAACCTTTCCCAGTGACCAATCTACTACTAAGCTCTCTATCTTTGATAAAATGAGTGAAAACCTAGCCATGTAGTTGGACACACTAGACACAGTATGTGCGTGCATAAAAATGCATCTTGTTTCGTGAATTTTTCTGTTAGAGAACTTATAATCTCCACTCTTGTCCATCGCAGCATTAGAGCCCACACTAATAAAGTCACACTTCACCCAAAACACCATCACTTCTCAATTGGGTTTTCCACAACTCACAGTTGACTTTTGCAACCCTGAACATAAAGTTCACTACGTTCTCTAGGGTTAAAAACTTACGAAACGTCTTTAATACAATTTGTGATATCCTTCGCGTCGAAGAGGCAACATTCCACACCGGAACATACCACACTGCCGAAACCTAATGATGCACACAAGGTGTGGAGTCCACAGGAATTTGAACCTAATGCTTTGATACCAAGTTGACAGGACCCGCTCAGAATTCCTTGGAATCCGTGACGGATCCTGTGGTTTTTCCGACATGCAACCGATGCCGGCCCACTTACTAATTGCAAATATCCTCTCCCCTTAAAACAAAGGAAAAGCGGTTCGAGACTTCTACCCAAATTTCGGCAGAGTCTCTCCTGAAAAACAGACTTTACCAAATTTTTCAACCTGTTAAAAACATAGTTTAAAATCAACAAACTTCAGCATGCACAAAGTACGTTACACATAACCAACAAACAGGCCTCTGGCCTCATAACCAAACATTTTCTACACTTAAAACAATACAAGCACAACTTAAACAATTTATTTTGTGGCTACACCTAGGTTAAACCCCAGGCTACCTACGTACCCATTAGTAAGGGATCAAGCCACATGTAATTCTTATATCAACAATCATGATTCAGATAATATATGGTTATTTAAAGTAATACCAACGATTAAATTTAGATTCATTTACAATTTCAAAATCGACAAGGCACACACTGAACACTTTATAAGTTCCTTTCTCGCAACCATACCCTGTCCAAGGGGTATGTTGCCGAACAACACTTTCCAGATGGAGCTACAAGTGCCATATCCACTTGTTTGTATAATTAATAGCTTTTGTTATTCACGACTTCAAATCAAAGATAAATTCAACCAGTTACATTATGACACAAAATAATACCGATCGTGCTTTTCAATGTAAAAGAGTTCAAAACCCATATCAGTTCTCACTTTCCAAACTATAAATCAAACGTTCATAACTGTGGAGAGTACTCATGAAGCACAAGTTCTCAAATCTCAACCCGAAAACGAATCCACACACACACACACACACACACACACACACACACACACACACAAACAAACTCGGAATTGGGTGTGCCGCATGTCTACGAACTCGTTTCGACGAGCCCAACGCAACGATGTAACATTCCCCAAACTATTTCCCAAACAAAAAGTGACTAAAGTGACCCTACTTGTCGGATTCCGTGGCTGGAGTAGCTGAAAACGGCATCGGAAACTTCGAAAACCATCGACACTTCCAGTCGTTCTTGTCCAAAATCTTTGGGTTTTCAAGCTGCGAAAAGGGCTGGATTAGGTAGGGGACATCGATACGAAACTTTTGAGATCAATTTCGTCAGAAACGGTCATTGGAAGGTGAAGAAATTGCCGGCCAAAGTTTTGGCCTATTATATGTGACGGAGAGAGAGAGAGAGAGAGAGAGAGAGAGAGAGAGAGAGGAGGCAGAAGAAAACTGTTCCAGCTTTTTAAAATATGACTTCGCAAAAATTACAATTGTGCCATTGCACTTCCATAGATCATAACTTCTTCGTTTTAAATTGGAATTGAGCCTGCCGCGTGTCTACGGACTCGTATTCACTAGCTTTACGCAACGGTGCTACTCAAGTCAACAAAATCTCCCCAAAACAAAAAGTGACTAAAGTGCCCCTACTCCTAAGGGCAAAAATGTAATTTCACAATTAATTAAGTAATTTACTAATTATTTGGGACGGGGTGTTACAATCTCCCCTCCTTAGAAAAATTTTGTCCCCAAAATTTCATACTTGCCATTCAAAGAGGTATGCATACTGGGCCCGCATATGTTCCTCAAGTTCCCAAGTGGTCCCTTCTACAGTTTGACTCATCTACAACACCTTCACTACAAGAATGGCTCTAAAGCGCAACACTTGCACCTTCTGATCCATAATATGCATAAGCTCCTCTAAGTTAAATTTTCTCTCAACTCCATCAGTTGAGATTCCAAGACATGGAAAAGATCAGGTATGTACTTCCGTAACATGGATACATGAAACACATCATGGATCCGGAATAGTTTTAAAGGCAAACAATGTCGATAAACAACTAGTCTGATTCATTCAATGACATCCTAAGGTCTGATATAACGGGAACTTAACTTCTCACGTTTCTCGAACCTCATCATACATTCCAAGGAAATAATTTGAAGAACACCCAATCACCAATTGCAAATTCAAAATCCTTGGACCAGTTGTTCGCTAACCTTTCTGTCAGTATTGTGTTGTTTTAGATTTTTGACTGATCACTCTCACTTTTTCTACTATCCTCTAGAAAAACTCTAACTTCTCTAGTTTTTCTCTCACCAACCTCCCTTCAATACATAGGAGTCCTACATTGACCCC
Source organism: Prunus avium (assembly GCF_002207925.1). The sequence goes on from NW_018921480.1 coordinate 305,143, forward strand.
GTACAAGGCCTTATTCTTGGGTAACGAGGAATAGGAACTCATATATGCTCGATCACTTCTCATCACAAAATTCGTCGGTGAACCGTTTGTTAGAAATGTGCCCTAAGAGCCAATACATTTGATGTAATCTCCTTAGAATACATTTCGTATATGATATATAAAGGGAAAATTTATTTTGTTATCTTTTACATCGTGTAAAGAAACAAAAGTCCAGGGTATGCTAAATAAGAGATAAAGTAATCTAAAGAAGATTAGATTCGGGAGACCTTTAATCTCTAACTGTAGCATCCCAAAATGTTCCTAATCATAGGTTACCAAATGGGCATTGATAAACCGTCAAGATTAGCACATATTATGTATGCTCAATTGGGAGGATGGTTAGTCTCAAACCATTTGTGTAGTTGACACTAATACGAATATGTGGGTGCTCATTAGTGAATGAGTACACTGAACGCGATCAACCGTAGTTCTCGTATGGAGTATTTATCTATATGTCAAATGAGAACTTATAGTTGCAATAATGCAAATTAGTCCTTAGACCTGAGGCATCATGGTTGTCCTGTGATGCGTTATTGATCTTTGATAGCTCTTAAAGGCAAGCCGTAAAAGATTTGTCTTAAGTGTTGTTGGGATCTCTTAATTCATCATAGGGGCATGTGAATGTACAATAAGGAATCTCTAATTTCGATAAAAGAATGAGAATGTTTCAAGATGTGGTTCAGCAAATCTTTGGCCAAAGTATTTTGAGCTTGATTTAGAAAGTTGTTCTTAATCATGTTCTTTTGAATCACATGAGGTTATAAATCATATTAGGGGTTTGACATAATCAATCCGTACCCTAATAATATGATTTGAAATATTGTATAAGAGCAGGACCGTATTGCATTGCAATTCCAACTGAATAGGTTCTTCATCTATTCTAGTTAGCTTGGGTAGCCTTGATATATTGCTAGATGTCACTCTTGGCTTGTGGAAGTCCTAGGATTGATTGTGATCGATCCAAATAAAGGAAGAATTAAAAAGGGGTTTTAATTCCAGTTGGTTAGAAAGAGTTCTAATATTTTCCCATTGCCTTGCTAATTAGAACCTAATGAATCGCACACCTTAAATGGTTAACTTTGAGTAATACAAATGAGAATGAGGAAATCAATTTGATTGATTTGATGTGGATGATTTACTACGTGTAAAAACATATTTGGGTCTCGGTAATAGTTAACAGAAGCCCAAATGGTTGGGTATCAAGCCCAAGGGCTTAAGACAACTAAATATTATGGTTTAAGTGTCATAAGGCCCAATTTTGGAAGCCCAATGAGGTTTGGCCGAAAATGCTTAAGTGAATTTGTATGGGAATTGTTTCCATAAGCTCATTCACACACAAACACAGTCCAACATCAACCAAATAGGTTTGGGAGATCAAAGAGAGAAAAATGATAGTTTTCTAGAGTGAAACACTTTCATCTTTAAAAGGGGTTTAGATTGAAACCAATCTTGAGAATCTTGCACTAGCATCGTTGTATTCTCAAGATACTTCTTCGCATCTCAAGGTTCCATTGGTGTGGAGACTTAGAGGCCATATCCTTTTGTGGCTCACAAGGAGGAGAAAGATTAAAGAGGAGATCAACAAAGGGAAATCATCAAGAGAAGACCAAAACGCAACTTGGTTCATATTATAGCTTCAGGGGTAATGAGAACTTATCCCTTTCTCTTGTACTTTCACTTTATGAAATCATATCAATGTTCATGGCTTAAGATACTTGGAAGAAGTTTTGTTTTGAATTTAAACAACTACCATATTCTTCTGCTGCGATTAATTTGATTAATTGTATGTTTAATATTCAAATGAACTTCTTAAAAATGTTTTAAAACCAACACCATTACTTTAAAACTTTTTATGTAAAGCACAGAATCCTTCAGTTGGGCCTCAAACACTAGTTCATCAAGTATAGGTCTCACATGGAAACCATCAAGAAACCTTCATTCTTGTTTCCTTTTCTAATTCAACCATAACTTCCTCAATTCCACCAAGGGTGGTGATAAACCATTTAAAGGAGAGTTAGGGTTCCAACCAACTTTCTACTATGAGCATCTGCCACTATATCAGCTCGGCCAACGTGGTACTCAATAGTACAAACATAATTCTTGATTAACTTTGGCCAACGCATTTGTCACTAAAATCAATTCTCTAGATGTAGAAGTACCTAAGATTTTGTGAACTGTTAAGATTTGGCACGTCTCGCAACACAGGTAGTGTTGTGTAGCATCCAGGGGAAAATAATGTAGTCATGGGTATCTCAAGTCTGAGAGCCCAGTGAGTCTTGAAATGACAATGATGCAAGAAGTGCTGGAGATTGCATTCGAGTTGAGTGTTGCAACAAATACAAAGAGATGAGATACCATTTTCAATGAGAGATATTTTCTTAGGTTGTACGACCGTTCAACCTACTAGGATTAACAAGTAGGTTGGGGGTAAGCAAATGTTTGAGTTGGCTAAGGCCGACAAGGAAAGTTGAAGAACCAAAGTAGCTAAGTAAGTGTTGAGTTGTCTGTCATTTGGGTTGGACCAATGTGAGTTCAAAAAGAGCATGTGTTTGAAATGGATTTCCTTGGGCGTATGATTTCAGTGGAAGGAATTTATGTAACTCTAATTAGTGGTAGTTTGGGTGCAATCGACTAGTGTGACTAGTGGAAGAATACTGTCGCCAACTCCATTCATACGTTGATTTCCCCGAACATGGGTCATCGTTTATCTTGAAACATAAGTCTCAAGATTCCCCTTGCTACATTAACACACAACCAGTTCCACTTAAGGAAATGGTCAGCACGAGGTAGTAGCTACACTAATCCTCATCATACCATAAGTTTCTTAGTTTGCAAGCGCAATTACTTGCTTCGCATCCACAAGTGCAAAGAACCAAACCATGCTTAATGCAACCATGACAACCAACCGAAATCAACCTCCAAACAAACTGTTTCTCTTTCATGATCCTTTCAACTTTTCGAGAGAATCACGATGTCAACTACACCTACTACCACAACATTATTCTTAACTTGAACAAAATAATCTTAGGAATAACCTCATTCCTCAGCTTCAACTAGTGATACCTTCACCACCAATCAAACTCTCAAGACTCAGTTGAGAGACTCAATAGTGTTTGTGCCTAATAAATCATGGTCATGAGCTGGCCGAAGGATCCCTTTTTTCTCGGCCCTGGTACTTGCTCGTAAAACTGGAATGCAGCGTTTCAACGGGGTGCTTTGCCTTCCTGAGGACAAAAGAAAAATGCTAAGGCATGATCATCTCGGCCTCGAGTGCAGGCCGAGGCCGAGGCCGAACGAAATCACGGCTAGAAGCATTAAATGCGAATCATCACGTGACAACAGGGTCCCAGGCTTCATTTAATGAAGTAGTGCCTGTTTAATGCAGCAAACCCACTGGCCACAAATAAGCATTTAATGCATGAGGGAAGGTGGGAAGTGACTGAGGTCAGGATTTGGTGACGAGGATCAGAGTGATTAGACGTGGACATTCTCACAAGAATTCTGACAGCTTGAGATATTGGTTCACCAGCTATCCAGGCCATAAATGCGTCTCCACGGCCAGAAACTCAGAACCCACGATCAAGAGCGGTGGCCGAGATTCACCAGGATTTATGGGGTCACACCACCATCAAATGTAGATTGGACTGCCCCCTTGCTCCAATCAGGCTCCACCATGCAAATTTTCAGCCTCGATTACTCCTCCAGGAACTCTTCCTATAAATACAAGGCTCGAGCTACATTCAAAAGGTTTAACACCAAAACAAAGCCTCCCACGGAGCAACTTATTTTTTCCTGTAATGCACTTTCAATATCTTTACTTGCTTTCCTAGGAGTAGTGTTAGACTGTAAGGAAAATTCATTCATCAATATATCATACGACCCTTGATTTTCAAGGCGCCGAAGCACCATCCTTGTTGTTCGTTCCCTCACCCCACATATCATACGACCGTCGCTCCCTGAGCAGCGCGCCGGAGCACCGCCCAAAACCCACCACCAACACCATCACTCAACGGCCTTGTAGTTCAGGCCGTGAACCTAACAGCCGAGACCAGTTCCTCTCTCGGCTACAATCGTTTGATTAGAAGACGAGTTCAAACAGGCGCACCACTTATCCATCCAACACTCATCAACACCTCGACGCACGGTAGACCGTGCTGGCATGCCCGCACACAACCGCACCGCACCCAAAAGCAGGAAACCGCGTGTCAACGCACATCCCCTCGGCCCGGAACCCCAGGCCGTGAGATTTGCGCGGCAGACAAATAATCTTATCTTTTCTAAACTAAACACGTGCACTTCACTAACCCATACTTAGTCATATGGAACAAGATTCCAATAAATTGCCGATATCAACTCAAACGATTCCTTTGCTAACAGTGATGTACTTGTCATCATCTAGTTAGCGATCTCCACTACCCTCCTTTGGTTAAACTCATAACAACTTACTGCACAAGTTTACTCTGATAAAACTGAACATTTTTCCTGAGAGTTCACCCCAAACCTTTCTGCAGGGTTAACTCCAGCTCAAACCCAACCAACCTAGTAGGCCTTTGGTAAAACCATTTCGAGACCACAAGAGTTACCTTAAGGTCTCCTTAGCACAGTAATAAAAAAAATTATTTACCCTAAAAATCGTTACTCTTTAATTGAGTTAGCAAAAACTCACAGTTAACTCAAACAACCTTAGCAACCCAGAACTTAAACTTCACCATGTCTTAAAAGATACGAACTGACAAAACGTACCTGAAACTTCTTATGAGGTCATCCACGTCGAAGAGGCATCATTCCACAACAGAACACACTACACTTAACGATACTCAGGATGCACACGAGGTGCGGAATCTACAGGAATTTAAACCTAATGCTCTGATACCAAGTTGACAGGACCCGCCCCAAATTCCCCCTCAAAATCCTTAACGAACCCTACTTCCCGTTCGACATCTAACCCATGACAGACCCGCTTTAACAAAAAGCCCTTTAGCCCCAATTTAAATAGTAGACAAAACGACTTCTACCGAAATTTCAGCAGAGTCTCTCCTTTAATTGGAATATTTCCCAATTACACTACCTACAAACTATTTGGGCCCAAATTTGGTGCGCTTGGTCCAGAGATAAAGACCAACATCATTTTGGGCTGCTAATCTAGACCTAAAAATGACGCCCTCAGCCCATCAAACGCGCCCAGCCCATTAAACAAAATAAACAGGCCAAAGCAATATCACTTGGCCCAAAGGAACAAATGGGCCATCTCAAGAAGAAACTTGGGCCTCGAAAGAAGCCAAAACAGGTTTGAGCCAAAGGAACAAATGGGCTTGGCAACTTTTAAAAAGAGAAAAACCCACAAAAGGAGCAGACCCATGTGACCCCCGACTTGGAAAAGTCAATAACTTCGGCTGAAATTAAAGATTGAGCAGGGGCAGGTATAAAGAAGGATGTCTCTGAAAAAACTCTGTTGCCAGGAGATCAAACTCCATTTTAATTATTCAAAAGATATTTTCCTATTTCAAAGAAGACACCATTCTCAAGAGATAAGCAGACTCAGCCTCTGTGAAAAGAAGATAAGCGGGAAACAGGGAACTGTTCAAAAACTGAGAACTTACCATCTCAAAACTTCAGACTCTTGCAAAAGCAGTTGAAAAAGAAGAAGAGCATGGCACCCCATCAAAAATACAGAAAGATGGTCACTTCAGGAACTGATCGTTGAGTGTTTGCTTGCCAAAAATGGATAGAACCCCCTTCTTTCTCTTTTAAGAAAATTAAAGATCTTTTGAGATTATTTGCCGCCCAATATTAAAAGAATCAAAACTCCCACTCAAGAACATTTCTTATATATATGAGAGAGGGTGAACAGAGCAAGGGGCAATCAACACAACCAAAAACTCAGTCAAAAGACAAACACTCAAAATGATCACTTGATCACAAGAATTCCAAACAAAGTCCAATAGACCCAGAGTCTAAAGCATTTCAATATTCAAAAGCTTTTTCAACAAGCTTGCAGAATCATCCTACCTTTCCTAGCAAAGATAGTTAGAATACTGCTTCTGATTTGAATCCCAGTTCACATATCAACAATAACGAGATTTCTCTCGTTACAAATTTGGTTCAGCAAAAGCCAAGACAAGCAGAGTTTGAGTTTTTCTCAAATACGAAAGCCTCAACAAATTTATGGAGAGCCCTGACTAAGCAGCACAGGTACCACAGTACACCTCCAGCTCACGTCCAGTCACTTCTGTCCCTTTCAGATCGGAGAAATCCCAGTTCCGCCCGTCCAAAAGCCTTCCAGGGCTTGAAATGAATTAAAGCTCTGCCAAATTCAAACTTGGTATCGATTTGCAACTGAAGCCTAGCAGTTGAAGCTGTTAAGAGTCCAATCCAGCATAGACACATCCAGTTCAGCCCAGAACAGAGGCAACTACCCAGACAGAAATGGAAGCACAACCTTCCTCTTATCTTTGCATAGTCAGTTTTTCCTTTTTGAGCCTTGTAAAGGGGAGTTCTGCCTGAAATTAGTTCAATCTGTTATCATTTATTCTGGCCAGAACTACCGGTTTTGTATTGAGAACAATTATAAAGTCCTTACCTGTCTTAGGCATAGAAAAGAACTTACTTGGGAGATATTCCTCACCCAAATTCACAATCGTTTTGTTTAGAGTCAATAGCTTGGGGCGCAAGTTATCCTTACTCTCAAAGTCTGTTAGGATTGAAAAATTGCTAACGGTGGTATGCTCAACACATAAAGAAAGTTAATTATTGACCAAACCAAGGTCTTTGAATTAATGGGGAACTTTACCCTACCATCACAGGAAACAAATCAAAACGGGTGAACACAAACAAGTGCTAGAATAAACCCAACTTCCAGCATGCATAAAGTAAAGGCACGCACAATAGTTAATTCTATTCAAATGGGCTTCATGCCCTCTACCCAAACTCAAACGAGCAAGTAGAGCAACTAAAGATTAAGTTTACAACCCGGGGAAAAATAAAATGTACAGAGTGATAATAGCACACTCCTACGGAGCGAATATTGATGATGCCTCGACGTGGTGGTCTCGACCTCAGCTATCTAGAACCTGGGGGGAGCAAAACAGAAAATGTGAGTGGACGAAAACAAACGTTAAACACCATTTATATTCAACATAAATAACACCTCCATTTTATAAAATAATGTAAACTTGTTAATTTAATCCTTATTGTAAAACTGTAAATTCAACACTAACAAAGTAAACCCATTAATATGAAATATAATCATCAAAACCCAAAATCCTTTTCCCCGTAACTATACCCTTGTAAAAATATAATAAGCCAAGTAATTTCCAAATATCTCATCTCAATTCTGAAATTCATTTCAAATGTTCATACCTGTGCAGAGTACTCTCAATGCACATGTCCAAGAAACCTCAACCTGGAAATAAATCCACATATACCCGTATACATATACATATATAGATATACATATAGACACGTACACATATTCACCACAACAAGATATGTACCAAGGAAACAATCCAACTCGGGGATTGTTTGTTCTCAACCACATGTCGGGATCCTGCATCATACATGTGGCTAGGGATGAGCAGTCCAACCGGGGGACTATTGCTCCCCAGCACGCACGCTGGGACCTGCATCACACGTGTTGTTGAATCCAGTCATACGCATAGACTAACATTTTTTAACACACCTCCCAAAAAGTGTATGTGTGCCCTGATGGGTCCCAAAGACCAACTTTAATTCTTTTCCATAATTCCATCATCTTTTCCATAACAAACCAGGGGAAGGTACAACAAATGGTGTGTAAGCACATAAATCCCATATCCCAAAATATATCCAATTTCATAACCATAACCAAAATCCCAAATCCAACATCACCATAGTCCAAAACCCAAATCCATATACTTTAATAATAATAATAATAATAATAAATAAATAATAATCCCTGGAAATCCCTTTATCTCATTAATCCCAAATAAACCAATTTCCAATCAAATCACATTTCAAACCCGGCCAAAACACAGTTATGCATATACTTGCCAATATGAAAATAATATTCATTTGAAAAAAAAGTCCACTCACAACAAGTCCAAATCTAGCTTAACTGTGAGCGAGTTCATCCTGAGTGATACATTGTGCCAAGGTACCTATTTGAGAGAATAAGTGGACTTAATTAATTAACGTACCCAACAACAAACTTTAACTGAAAACTCTAGTTCCCGGGTCTCAAAGTGTGCCCAACCCTTAAGAAGGTTTATAGGGTCATTCTAGCACTTCCTGAAGGATGAGACGGTCTTGGAAGACTCATGGTCAATCGAATGGTCAAACTTTCCATATTGGTCAATCGGGCTCGCGGGGCCCACGACCTTTGATTTTCGATCTGAAAGTTCCTATAGGTCCAACAAAGTCTACTGATCAAGTTCCAAAGATTTGGTCTCGATCGAGCGGTCGGATCTAAGCCAATTGCACGATCGGATGGGGATCGTTTCTCCTACTTAGAATCATTGATTCAGAGTAACCACGACTCTGATTCTCGATCTACAAGTTCCTACATGATCCTAGAGGTACATGGAATAATGTACTTGAAATTGGAACTGATCGAACGGTCAAAACTATCGAACCCAAATATCACATAATAGGCGCGATATTCATTCTATAGTTAAACGATAACCAAATTCAAATCCAAGCATACCGTTGTGCTCAAGATGACGTGGGGATCATTCTAGGTCTGAAAACAAATTATAGACACAAGGTGCACGTGTCACCACGCGCCACCACCGATTGAGTGCCTTGAGAAAATTATAGTAATGGAAAATCTAAACCAAGACGGACAAAACCTATACCAATGGATCAAGCACAACTAGAGGAGCATCTCTTATAACTGCACCGACCTCCAATTTGGCTGGGAAGTGGCCAAAAAACCATCAAATTGTCGACAATTATAGGTTTTTTAACCCACTCTCTCAAACTCCCAAAATTAACCGAAACCAATTTCAAAAATAGGTAGAGCACAAAATGTAAGTGAAGTTTCATACCTCACTCGTCGGATTCCGTGGCCGGAGTCGCAAGAAACAGCATTAGAAACTTCGAAAACCACCAACACTTCTAGTCGTTCCTGTCCAAAATCTTTGGGTTTTCAAGCTGCGAAAAGGGCTAGGTTAAGTAGGGGACGTCGATACGAAACTTTTGAGAACAATTTCGCCGGAAACGGTAGCCGAACGGCGAAGAAATTGCCGGCCAAAGTTTTGGCTTGTTATATGCGAGAGAGAGAGAGAGAGAGAGAGAGAGAGAGAGAGAGAAATGAGAGAGAAGAAAACTGTTCCAGTTTTTTAAAATCTGACTTCGCAAAAATTACGGTTGTGCCACTGCACTTTTGTAGATCATAACTTCTTCGTTTTAAATCGAAATTGAGTGTGCTGCATGTCTACGGACTCGTATTCACTAGCTCTACACAATGGTGCTACTCAATTCTCCAAAATCTCTCCGAAACAAAAACTGACTAAAGTGCCCCCACTCACAAGGACAAAAATGTAATTTCACAATTAATTAAGTAATTAACTAATTATTTGGGATGGGGTGTTACAGAATTAACGTTTTGTTTTATACTGGCATTAACACCATCCAAGAAACTTCCTTATCTTCATCATGTAGCCGTGTCCACCCCTTATATTGGCTTCAGTGTTGTTCCTTCAGAAAGTTGCAGAAGAACGAAGCCAAAGATGGGGAAAACTTAGGATATCTTGTTAGATGGGTGAAAAACTAACTTGATTTTTTCAAATCTTCATCTTCCTCTTAATTTCTTCTTTGCTTTTCTTTTTTCTCTCTTTCTTTAGGTATTTATCGAAATTATTATATGCCCAGTGTCTTTCAAGGAAAACATGGATTTTTCTTTTTCTTTTTGGAAGAAAACAGAAGTAAATTTGAGGATCTCAGTCCAACATCATCTTAGACTAAAGATCGATTTTTGTTAAATGGGTATTTAGGCTTACACAATGGGTTATTGATTGGGTTTATTGTATAATAAACAATCTAAAAGAAAATTTGACGATTTTAGACAACATTGATGTGCTCATAAATTCGACATTTATCTATGATATTTCTCTGTGTTTACACCTTTGTTTTACACTTTTATATAGGTTTTACATTCTTTTGTTACTTGTTTTGGTAATCACAAGAAAATGGTGGAAAATGAGCTAAAAAGAGAAAGATGAGTTTGAAAGGCCTGTGTAGATCAATCAAGTTCACAGATTATACTGTACTGACTCAGGAAGAACCAGAAGCTGAGCCACATATGCTTGGAAGCTACAGATGTCTATTTTCTGGGGAATTTTACGGTTCGTGAATATAACTTTTCTGGAGGAAGTTATGGTGGTTTTAGTACAGGTAGTTCGGGCTGCGGGAATCTACAATCTTTTGAGGCCCAAATCACATCAATTGGGCCAATGAGGAATATTTCTATTTTCCAAGGGTTTATATGTCTAAATAAAAAATATGTAGGGTTTCAGAAAAGTGGAGAATACAAGGAGCAAAAAACGTTTTTGAGAAAAAAGAAAGGAGAAGAAGAGGGCAGCCACACCATCCCATTCTCCCCCATCCTTCAAGGTTCCAAGGTCTGAAAGGCTTAGGAAGCAAGGAGGAACGTCAAGGCGTCATCCAATCACTTTGGCTGACCAACACATCATCAAAGAGCTATCTTCTTCCTCTTTTTATTTTTTGTTTTGTATGTTCTTGCTGTCTATTTAAATTATGGGTAACTAAGTACTTTAGTTAGGGCTCGATTGAAGCCCTAATCATGTTTCTAAAAGGATTCGATATGCCGTTGTTGTAAACTACTTTTTTGATGCTTAATTGATTAATTTCAGACTATATTTTACTCTTTACATACGTTATGTTATGCTTGATCACCATATGCATGTTGTGTATTGAGTTTGTTACTAGGTAAATTTAGATGACTGAGTCTTGTGCCTGTGAGAGAGTAACAAAAGAGTTAGTTATAAGTTCTTGAAATTAATCATCATGAATAACTAGAATAGATACCATGTTCTAGGAGTTGTGTGTTTGTCGATTTCCATTGTGTTATGCATTCTTAAAGTGCAACTTAGAAGATACCATGCTAAACACTTTAAGAATGAAAAGAGTTAGCGTAGGTACCCATGCCAAACTTGTTGCTTGGGGAAATCAATAATTTAAAGAGTAGATATCATGCCTTTAGGTTTACAAACATGAGAATCTAAAATCTGTTTTGTAGCATTGTGTATGTCGTTTGCTTAAGGAAGAAGATTAGTGGTGAACATCGAATCCCTAACTAGTTTTCTCATTGTTTTAACCTCAATCCAATTCTATTTTTAATCCACTACTATAAAAAGTGAAAAAGACGACCAGAAAAAGACGACGGTACAACAAAAAACCGTCTTTGTGTTTAAAAAGATGACGGTTACAAAAAACCGTTGTGGATAAGTGACTTAAACAACTAAAAAATGGAGGTACTGTTGAATTTTTTTTTTAAACGACGCACACAAATAAAAAAGCGTCGTCTTATTAAAAAGGTTTTCTTCAGAGTTAAAGTCTGACCAAAAAACAACAACAGCAGGTATGAATCCATTGACGTAGAAAATAAAGACGACAGTTCACCAAAAAACCTGCCGTGTTAACTTCTAACTAAACACGACCAACTGTTCTTAGTCCACGTCGTATAATATAATAGAATCCACGTCAGTATATTACAAAACAACGACGTGTTAAATCAATGTACCATGATGCGAGAGATTAATTTATCGACTTATTATTTTGGAGTGTACTACGACTGTACCTACAACACTACTGTCGTATTTATTTACCACGTCCTAAGTTCAAATTACCGTAATCTTTTTTCTATTTATATGTCTGCCTTCTCTGTAAACCGCCGTCTTATTTTTATTGCTTTTTAAAATTAATTTTTTAATTTATTTTGGTAATATCTTTCTTAATATCTATCAGAAAGAACTACTGCCAAAATACCTAAAACCATTACAAGGAACAACCAAGTATCTTAACACAAAATAAAATTTAATTCTCAAGTCAATCCTCAACAACATTTTTGTCTTAAAAGGCAAATCTCTGCTGATCAATATTTAATAGGAGCAATATTTAAAAGGCAAATACTAGCTGAGGACCCAATGCATCGTGGTTGTGTTTCTCCTCGGCAACCTTTTTTGCCTTCACCCTCAGCTTGTTCAACTGTTTCTTCCTCTCGTATGTAAGCTGGGCCCTCTCCTTCCTCTTGTTCTCAAGCTCCTGCACAGCCACAGATAAATTCATTAGTGACTATTTGTAAGTACAGGAATAAGATGAAAGCTTGCCCAACAAACAGTACTTGTGTACAGGAATAAGATAATTTCCAAAATCAACAAATGAGTGTGAAAAGCTCACTTGAGAGCATCAGGAATGACCATCCTCTTTATCTTATCATTAGGAGGTGGAACACCCTCGTATGCCTTCAAACGAGCAAGTGCGGCTGCACCATGCTTGGTCTTGTGAGGAATCATTCTGCAAACCAAAGACAATTACTGTAAATAAATTTATACAAAGAAATCCCCTATTGAGTGAAATAAAGCAGAAAACGCAACTAAAAACATAGATCACCTATTGAATCAATAAAATAAAGTGTCCACATTTGCTTTCAGAAAGACAATTTTTTAGAAGTTGATGAGACTGAGCCAAGGGCAAGAAGAAGTTGGAACCCTAATTGAAAACTGAGAGTTAAAAAATGCATGAAAAAAATCATATTTATACAAAAATGAAAACTGAAACTGAAAGAAAGTGCCCAATTTATATAATAAATCTTCAAAAACCATAGCGGTCTGTCTATAAATACCGCCGTCTAATTGTACAAAACCACGGTGGTTATTTATTCAATAACCACGTCGGTTTGTTGGTCAATAACCACGCCGGTTTTTTATTCAATACCCACGTCCATTTTTTATTAAATAACCACGTCGGTTTCTAGGAACGTTAAAATAAGATTCCCACGTCGTAATTTGCCGACGTCTATTTCTTATACGTCATACAATATTTAGTCATAACCACATCGGTTTGTTCAATTACCGTCGTATTTATTCAACTTATACGTCTGCCTTCTTTGTAAACCGATGTCTTAATTTTTATTGCTTTGTAAGATTATGTTTTTTTTTCGCTCCAACAGTTTGCTAATTTTTTTTTTATACGTCTGCCTTCTCTGTTAGAGAGAAAAGAAAAATCAAAATTAAACAAGGAAATAAGAAAATTGAGATTAAGGACTGCGAACACTACCACTTAACTCTTATTTTTATTGCTCCAAGAAAACCGTCGTCACATGAAAATTAAAATTAGCTCGCAAGAGGTATGAAATCTCACCAGTGAGATCTCTGGATCCTGATCTTACCAAAGTGACGTCGGAAGGTATGGACACTTCAGATTTATATGGACACTTTGGCTTCTATCCATTTGAAATCTGAAATGTATGGACACTTTGGATTTCAAATGGATAAGAAGCTAAAGTGTCCACATTTGTCTTTCAGATACCCTAATTGAAATATGAAATGTTCTTTTTCCTACTTTGGAAAAGAAGAAGTTGAAACCCTAATTGAAAACTAAGAGTTTAAAAACTCGTGAAAAAAATCATATTTAAACAAATTATCGTAAATATCCATGTCCGTTCTATTACAAGTAGCGACGTCATATTTAACTAATCGACGTCGTTTTTTAACAATTGGAGACGTATAAATATAATTAACCACGTCATCCCGTAAACTAAGGCCAACGACTTTTAAAATCAACAACGTCGGTTATGCATAAGGGGTAACATGTAATTCCACTTCTGCAAAAGTAAACTTTTGTTGTCTAATACCAAGAGAACGACATCGTTTTCGAAAAACAAAGTAACCACGTCGGTTTCTTAAAAGGAATGGCCGTTGAATTTCAAAGGACAATGTCGGTTAAGATAAACAAGCGCCGTCATAACCACGTCGAAATTCCAAAAGTCGTTTGGCTTTAGTGATAACCACGTCGGTTCCTACTTATTTTCCGTCGTTATAACTAAATACTAGGGCGGTTTTTAATAAAACCATCGTTGTATTGAAATCTAGGAAAATATATAACATTTCGTCACCTGACCTAATGTTCTACGCTCTCTCTCACCGATAAAATCTCTCAGTTTCCCTCTCATTTCCGAAAAGCAGCTTCGTAAGCATCATCGTCTGAATCTCGTCATCGTCTTCGTCTCCAAATCACCATTTTCTTACATCGGAAGGAAACTTTCTTTGCACGCCAAAGGTTTTTTCTCAATCTCTTTTCTTTTTTTTCTCTTTCATTTGACAGAATGAGTCTGGAAATAAGATTCCATCAAAATGAGGAAATCTTTCACTGGTTTGATTAAATTCATTAGTTCATCACTCTCACGACGTCAAAAGACGACAATTCTATCTTGTTTGAGACGATAGAATCGACACAAGATTCTGTTAAAATGAGGAAATCTTTCACTGGTTTGATTAAATTCATTAGTCCATCACTCTCACGACGTAAAAAGACGACAGTCCTATCTTGTGTGCGACGATAGAATCGACACACCACGACGGTGGTTAATAACCGTCATGGTGTGACAATTAATACGTCGGAAACAAGATAAAACCGTCGTCTTGTGGGAGAAAGAACTGTCGTTTTTCCTGTATCACATCTCAGTAAGATGACAGTTGTCTTTTGTGTTTAACATTGTAATTTTTAAACCACGTCGGTTCTTAGTCTGAATAACCGACGTGGTGTATACACATTTACGTCATGAACGATCCCAATGAGTTTAGTTGTTATGCTGATGGCGCTCGTTGTTTGAAAGAAATTGAAGCCGATCGAGTTTATGACTTTCTTGGTGGACTTGATCCACCATATGATACTGTTCATAGCCGGATCCTTTCCCTCAATCCTGTTCCGCCTCCTCTAGAAGCCTATGCATGGTCATGGAAGAAGACACTCGTCAGTCTACTATGGTTGGGGGAGGTGCATTGGCTCTAAAAGTGGATCCTTCTCGTAATCTACCGGTCGCTCAACAGGACACGACCGGTCGCCCACCGTCTTCCACACCCATCTCTGCCAATGGTTCTCGTACATTTGAAGGTCCTTGTAAGTGTCGTCATTGTAACGATAATCATTACTCTGAGAAGTGCTTTAAGAAACATGGTTATCCTGATTGGTTTGCTGACTTCAAAGCTCGTACGTACGGTCCCAAGGCTGCCTGCACTATGACTCAAGATGAGGCCCGTCCTCCGGCCCCATCTGCAAATCTGTGTGCTTCCGATACCATGCCAGGTATGGGTTCTAATACTTGGATAATTGACACTGGTGCTTCTGATCATATGACTTATGATAATAATTTGTTTGATGAGTTGTCTCATACCCCTCGTGACCCCTATATTTAGAGACTCAAAGGGATGAAGCCAAATCAGTTTCAAAGGCTCAAAGGCAGGGGCGGATCCACAGAGGAGCAAGGGTGGTCAATTGACCCCTGCAACCTCTGAAATCCTCCATTAAAGCAGCCAAACTTGACCCTCGCAAGGTGTTCGACGAAATGCCCAAAGGGGCAACCTGTGTGCTGCTGGAGCTTTTGCGCAGCGCAGCCTTGCGCGCAGCCCGCGCGAGTCTTTTTTTTTTATAAGCTGGACATCAAAACGACGTCGTTGCACTTAAGTTTTTTTTTTTAAAAAAAACCTGGCTAAAACGACGTCGTTTTGGCACAAGTTTATTTTATAAAAAAAAAACATAAAAAAAAAGGCAGCAATTGCTGCTCTGTTGTTGCCCGATAATTCCCACCCCCAAAATAAGTTTTAACTCATTTCACTTCTCAACTTCTCAACCCTAAATCCCCAACCCCCCAACTAAACCAACCTTCACCCAGTTCAACAGCAAAGCTCAAGAATGAGAACTTCACGTCAGGAGCCATGGCTGAGATTATACGGATAAAGTGGGGAAGAATGCCGAGATGGGAGGCGAACGGAAAGACTAAGACGGCAACATGTTGAGTACAAGCTTTAAAGGGGCAACCTGTGTGCTGCTGGAGCTTTTGCGCAGCGCAGCCTTGCGCGCAGCCCGCGCGAGTCTTTTTTTTTTATAAGCTGGACATCAAAACGACGTCGTTGCACTTAAGTTTTTTTTTTTAAAAAAAACCTGGCTAAAACGACGTCGTTTTGGCACAAGTTTATTTTATAAAAAAAAAACATAAAAAAAAAGGCAGCAATTGCTGCTCTGTTGTTGCCCGATAATTCCCACCCCCAAAATAAGTTTTAACTCATTTCACTTCTCAACTTCTCAACCCTAAATCCCCAACCCCCCAACTAAACCAACCTTCACCCAGTTCAACAGCAAAGCTCAAGAATGAGAACTTCACGTCAGGAGCCATGGCTGAGATTATACGGATAAAGTGGGGAAGAATGCCGAGATGGGAGGCGAACGGAAAGACTAAGACGGCAACATGTTGAGTACAAGCTTTGTGGTTCATTATTTGCATTGTGATAGTATATTGGATTTTGATTAATCGTGTTCTTTGAGTTTTTGCATGTAATTAGAGCATCCGCAATGGGCTCTCTAAACCACCTCCTTAGACAAATTTTAGGGAGGAATTGTAAAAATGCAACTCCAACCATGCTCCCTATTCACCTCCTAAAATAGGGAGTCATCTAGGAGCTCCTAAATCTGAGGAGAGAGAAAGTACTTCTAGTGGCTCCCTATAATTTAATGCTGCCTTATTTAATGAGTATTTCAAACCTTTATTTAATGCTAATTATTTTTTTTTAAATTTTTTAATAGAGATGGACCAATCAAAAAAGAGTTATAGCATTTATGACTCTCCAAATTAGGGAGTATGGTTGGAGTTGAAATTTTTTAGGATAAAGTGGGGAAGAATGCCGAGATGGGAGGCGAACGGAAAGACTAAGACGGCAACATGTTGAGTACAAGCTTTGTGGTTCATTATTTGCATTGTGATAGTATATTGGATTTTGATTAATCGTGTTCTTTGAGTTTTTGCATGTAATTAGAGCATCCGCAATGGGCTCTCTAAACCACCTCCTTAGACAAATTTTAGGGAGGAATTGTAAAAATGCAACTCCAACCATGCTCCCTATTCACCTCCTAAAATAGGGAGTCATCTAGGAGCTCCTAAATCTGAGGAGAGAGAAAGTACTTCTAGTGGCTCCCTATAATTTAATGCTGCCTTATTTAATGAGTATTTCAAACCTTTATTTAATGCTAATTATTTTTTTTTAAATTTTTTAATAGAGATGGACCAATCAAAAAAGAGTTATAGCATTTATGACTCTCCAAATTAGGGAGTATGGTTGGAGTTGAAATTTTTTAGAGAGCTCCTAAAATAGCTTTCTTATATTTTTAGCTAAATTTTAGCTAAGAAATAGAGAGCATCATTGCGGATGCTCTTAATGGAGTTGGTGACGGTAAATATATATATGTGGGAGAGAAAGAGGAAGTCAATTAGATGCTGACAACAACGTAAATGTAACAAAAACGTTTTGTGCGAGGACTATTGCTAGACTTTAGTTCCTATTTGATTAACCAGGTTGGACATGATTATACCATTAAGAGGAAACAGATTTCCTAACAAATAGTTGGGCGCGATGATTACCGTGTTTACACTACAGGAAAAATAGAACAAATTCTTTGATAATGAAATTATAATGCTACGTTTTCAGAATATGAAAATTCGTTGTGGACAATTGTAATGTGGTTTTTTTCTATTAATTATGAATTATAATATTATCGTTTCATTTGTATGGGTATATTTTGTATAATTTTTTTTAACCTTTAGATGTTGACCCCTGGAAGGAAATTTCCTGGATCCGCCACTGCTCAAAGGGATGAAGGCAAATCAGTTTCAAAGGTTGAAATGGATGAAGGCAAATCAGTTCAAAGCAAATCCTCGAAGAGGATGAGATTTTCTTCAACTTCCGATAAAGACCCCAGCACAACCACATTTGTTGAGGAACCAAAATTCACCTGCGGTATCAACATAATGAGCCGTGTTGTGAAGAGGAAAATTCAGAAGATTAAGCCTGTGGTTGAGTTCAATAAAAGGGGCAGACCACATGGCAAGGCTGCTATTGAGATGCAGACTTACATTGGTGTTTTGGCACGCACTAGAGTCCCTCTTGTGGACAAGAAATGGACTCAATTGCCCAAGGACTTGAAGGAGCAGATTTGGGAAGCTGTTCAAATGGCTTATGTTATTGGGGAAGGGTGTAAGAAGATGGTCCTGTTGTCTGCCGCCAAAAGGCTTATTTTATTGGGGAAGGGTGTAAGAAGATGGTCCTGTCGTCTGCCGCCAAAAAATGGAAGGATTTCAAGTATAACGTAACTAGGCAGTATATCCTTCCATTCGCACATGACAAGGAGAAGTTAAAAGAACCCCCTGAGCCTTATAAGTTCATAGAGAAATCGCAATGGGATGCCTTTGTAGCTTCAAGGTTATCCATAGATTTTGAGGCTGTGCATTCTGGGTAGAAACAGAGGAGGGAGAAATTGGAGTACAACCATAGGTTGTCTCGAAAAAGGGTATGTAGGTTTGGAGGATGAATTAGAAGAAAACATGCCCGGTGAAGAAATCAATCAAGCTCTTCTATGGAAGAAGGCAGGAGAAGATAAAACGGGAAACATCCCTGATCCAAAGGTTGCAGAGAAGGCAAAATTAATTGTAAGTCTCACTAACTTTGTTCTAAATTTGAAAAACAGAGTGTTCTATTTTGGTATAGACGTCTCACATTTAAATAACCGACGTTATAAAATAAACACCAAGACGGTTTTTATTTACCGCCGTTTCAAAAAGAATAGCACATTGGTTTTTGCATAAATCAGACGTCTAGATAGAATTAATATGACGGCTTAAATTTCGGAGACGGCTGTTTTGTTTTAAGTTTACTCACGCACACACTCTCCCTCTCTCTGTCTATTTCACTGAAATTTGTGGTGCACAATTTCTAGAAAAGAATGCATATTTCAATCGAGTTTTTTCACTTCTTCATTAAAATTTACGACGGTTTTATCTCATCTAGACGTTAGAATGTTTATACAACGACGGTAATTTTATGCCGCCATATGAAATTAAGTCCTACGTCTGTTTGTTCAATAGTTCATTATCTTAATTGAAATACTACGACGGTCTTTGATTTATGTTCTATTAATCTGTCTGCTTTTGAATATACGACGGGTGTTTTCTCCCGACGTTGTAAATTATAAACTACGACGGTATTTAACTACCGATGTGTTAAATGAATACTATGTCAGTTGTTTAAGAAAACTGTCGTTGTGAATGATATATTACGTCAGTTTATTTATCTGTTTTACACTCTGCTCAGTGTCTAACAATCTCTCTCTCTTTTAGGTTGGCAAAAGCAAGTCTCCGAAGACACTCTGACCGTCTCCGGGAGCAATGATATCTTGACTCTTGCTTTGGGAACCCCCGAGCATGGTGGGAGAGTCAGAGGAGTTGGTGCTGGCGTTTCCCCAACTCAGTTCTTCAATTTGCCAAGACAGCAGAGACCTTGAGGATTGAGGCGAGGTCAAGGGAAAGTATAATGGAAGCAGTCAGAGCAGAGAGGGAGGTTATGTTGGCCCAATTCCATCAACTAGTTCCTAATTTTGATCCCAACATGCTCAAAACCCCAATTACTCCAATTCCTTTACCCCCTCAAGATCAAAGCCCAAAAAATCCAATGTTTGATAAGGCAAGCTGCTTTGGGGCCACTAATATCAGACCCCTAACTTTGGGGGTAGAAGATCCAAAGCCTGATGCTGATACTGCTGGAAAACAGCAAGATGACACGGTAAAATCTCTGATATTTTCTTTTTCTGCCTTTTAAATTTTAAATAGATGTCACTCTTTTAAATATCCGACGTTAACATTTCAAACAACGACGGTATATATTTACCGACGTTGGAAAACAATAATACGTCTGTTTCTTCCAAGAATCATCGTTTTGAGTTAAATACCACGACGCTTTTACTTGTTTCTTTATTTATTGGGCATTGAAAATAACGACTGTCTTTTTTGCCGTTGTCTAATTCTTTTATAAACCATCATCTATTTCATGAAAGCATTAACTGCATTTTAATTAGACGACCTTTCTTTAGTGTAGCGACGTTATAACGTTTACACAACGATGGTTATGTATTTACCGACGTCTATAACCTTTCCTCCGTCAGTATGTACTAGAAACTGTCGTTTATATTATATACCACGTCTGTTTTTTGGGTTTAGTTAGAGTCGTTTATTTTAGTTCACACACAAACTAACTTATATTTCTTTATTTATTTCTTGTGACAGGATCTCTCAAAGCTAGACATGCCACCTCCTCTATTAGCCTTATGCCAACTTGTCCAGACCAAGTTGTTGCCTACTAACGAAGTGTTTGGCCTTATGCCAACTTGTCCAGGATCTCTCAAAGCTAGACTCTGACAGTTCACATGCCCAAGGAAGTGTTTGGCTTTGAGCATGATACCTTCCTTTTCCCTGAAGATATTTTGTAGTTTGGTTCCATGGTTGAGATTGGAACCACAGTAATATCAGTATACATGAGGTAATTCTAGAAATCCCATTTTGTTTTACATTTCCCTTTCTTTTAAATTAAAATCTCATTTAATTGAATTTCATATATTTAGGTACCTATTTGACTATTTAAAAATGGAAAATATGGTAAACCTTATTGGCCTCGTGGACCCTGGGCTAGTCAGCTCTCAATCTGGACCTCTATAAGACCGAACAAAAAACCTGTCAAACTGCCTGAAAAAAACAGATGGGGATCAATTTTTCTTGGTCCCTTATAATCCAGGGTTAGTCCCCTTAACTATTTAAAGTATTTTTCTTTGTAGTACTATTTAACCTATATGGATCATTATGTGTAGGGGTCATTGGGTGTTGGTCATTGTGAGACCATTAAAGGACTGCCTATTACATAAATTCACTGCCAAACCGCGCCGTTGACGACGACATGAAAAGTATAGTGAATACGTAAGTTCATTTATTCTGATATAAGATTTTTTGGGCTTTACCGCATTTGAAGTATACGACGGGTTTTTATAATACCGACGTTATAATGAAAATACAACGACGGTAATTTCTTACTGACGTTTTAAACAATTTATTACGTCAGTATTGTCTTAAAAACGTCGTGTTAACTTAACCACCACGTCGTTTGGGTTTTATTTAAGGACGTTTTAATTTTTTCTGTTCAATTTTTTGTTATACGACGTTTGAAATGTTACCGACGTTATAATGTTACACAACGATGGTAGTTTCATACCGACGTTTGAAACACAATACCACGTCGTTTATATTAAAAATACGTCGTCTTGACTGATTTACCACGACGGTTACTATGTTATTTTAGATTTTTGGTTTTGTCAGTAACTCTCTTTGTTTTCTTGTAACAGGTCAATTAAAATGTTTAACATTCATATAAACAAATCTTCAGCACGTAAAGGAGCTATTTGGAAAAATCTACTTGGAACTCCTGAACAACCAACAAGTGTAGAGTGTGGCTATTTCGTGATGAGATTCATGAGAGATATAATTTATGATCCAGACCTAGATTTCGAGAAGAAGGTAAAAGGCAAAATTTTTGATATAATTTCTTTATTTTACTACGTCAACTTTTTATTTAAAACCGTCGTTTGTATCTTTATAACACGTCGGTTTTTTGGTTTATTTTGTAGTTTGGAAAGAAAAAAGATAAAGTTCAGTATAAACAAGAGGATATTGACGAAGTTAGGCATGAATGGGCTGAATTCGTGAACAAGCTATTACCGAATGATAATTGATGTACATAATATTTATTAACAATGTTAAGGTTTATTTTAGTTTATTAAAAATGTACATAAATATTTTTGTTGTAATCAATTGAACAACCATAAAAAAATTCATGAAAACTTAATTTTTTTAGTTCCCAAAAAATTCATGAAAACTTAATTTAATTCCCAAAAAACGACGTCTCCTTCTAATTTACACGTCGCATATGTGTATACAATGGTCGTCTTACTATAACTAGAAATATAATATCGACGGCAATTATTAAAAACGACATGTAACAGTAATAAACACGACGGTCTCTATTTACTTCATCTTGTATGGATAAATTTGTACTGATATACTATGTCTGTTAGTAGAACCATATCGACGTCTTAATAATATACAAAGGCGGTTATTATAAAAAATTTGACGTCGTATAAATAAACAACGTCGGTGATCCAAAACAAGATGACGTGGTAATACAATAACCCACATTGGTGATCCAAAAAATTGACGTGGTAACATTATCATCCGCGTCCGTTATTTAAAACAAGATGACGTCGGAACTTAATTATCCACGCCGGGGAGTAAAACAAGACGATGTGGTAACTTAATAACGTCGTTTTGTGTTCATTTCGACGTCTAAAACAATATATGACGTCAGTTTGTGATGTTTAATGTCGTTGTAAAAGGATACAACGTTGGTTAGGTCATTTGACATTTAATTTTAAATGACTTTTATATTTTATTTAATTCCATATTAAATTCAAAACTAATTCCAAAAATTAAATTGACAACTACCAAGCACTCATTGAAATATTGTCTCTCCCCTAAAGCTTTAAAAAATATAATTTTACAAATATGTTTTTTATTGTATTTAATTACTAATATTAATAATATATTCAAAACAAAATCCGAAAAATATACCAACAAATTCTATGCACTCATTGAGACAATATCTTGCCCGTTAAGGCCTGAAAAATGTAATTTTAGTTTTCAAAGTTCAAATGATAATAAAATTCAAACAAATTTAGAGACAAAGCACGGTACTCCTTATACTTTACATAACATAACCCTAAAGTTTATGTGATCCATTGGTGCCCATAAATTCAAAATGATGAAATCCATATTTTAGCCTACTATTATAGAAGGCATTGTTGTAAGGAGTCCGTAGCAATTTTCGGTTCATTTTTCTCATACTTGTATATTTTTTTATAATTATTGTAACATTTAGGGTTTAGGGTTTAGGGTTTATTGAAACGATGCAGGTTTTCTCCCGCTGTTTTTGGTCAACTACGCACATTCAAATCCCAGGAAACCCAAACCCCGACTAATTATGTCATATTTACGACGTCGGTTATTAAGGGGTGACATATGTTCTGTTTACAACGGCAGTTTTGTATGGAAACCGCCGTTGTAAGTGAGTATTAAACGTCCATATCTAAGTATTTACCGTCGTAATTGAAAAACGTAGTACTTTAAAAATTTTGACCGCGATCTAAAATTTTTAGAATTTCCCTTTAACCCTAAAATAGTTCATTCTCTCTCTTCAACATAAATTTGTCTTAAAGTTTTGGCTCTCTCTCAAAGCATTGGGTATATTCTCTCAACTTTCTCTCAAGCTTTTGTTATATTCTCTCAGCTCTCTCTGAAGCATTGGTTATCTTATCCATGTAAGTGCAAACCCTAATCTCTTTATTTAATGATATTGCATGGTTTCTTAAATCCATAAGTGTTTTCGTTCGTAGCTATATTTGGTTTATTTTATGTTTTAGTGTTTGCATTCTTGTAATAATCACTCTTTGTTTGGGTTCTTTTATGTTTGTTTGGCCATGGGTTCTTGGAAAAGGAATGAGGATGGGAGATTTAAGCTTTTTTTTTATAAAAAAAATCACGACGAACGGTTGATGGATCAAACCGTCGTCTAAATGTTTATTATACGTCGGTTGTTCATTTACTCCCGTCGTCTGAGTTTTAATCCGCAACTGGTAGCCTAAAGACGACTGTTTCTCCATTAACCGTTGTCTTTAGGCTACCAGAACCCCGTACTTTGTTCTTCAAAAAGCAATACAAATTTCTGGGTTTGGGTATCTTAATGACGACGGTAACTATAGATGCCGTCGTCTGAATTTATATTAAACGACGATTATGTTGTAAAAACCGTCGTCTTGTTCTTGTTTTATTTTTTATTTTCAATTTGTTCTTTGCTATTTGAATGAGGTAGTGTTTCATTACTGGTCTTTCCTCTTTAATATATATATATATATATATATATATATATATTAAAGAGGAAAGACCAGTAATGAAACACTACCTCATTCAAATAGCAAAGAACAAATTGAAAATAAAAAATAAAACAAGAACAAGACGACGGTTTTTACAACATAATCGTCGTTTAATATAAATTCAGACGACG